>MNPL01004952.1:13398-23732 GCA_002081605.1 Tropilaelaps mercedesae
GTCTATGTAAAAACAAGAGATTATTTGTGGAGATTTGCTACTCAAATGTCTTCCAAGTATATGTCTGCGTGTTGTTCGGGAATTTTGCCGCTGACCGTTTGGTCCGGCGCACTGAAAGGTAGTTGTATCCTCTACCGAGTGGCTGCACATATAAGCCTTGGCATGCAATGCGAACGCAAATGAGCTCTGTACTGTTCTGACCGCTATAATCAGTTCTATGCACACTGTCGGTTACTCTAACTGCTGGGCGCCTCTTTGGTTAAGTACAATCATCAAGCTTCATTAACAGAAGAAAGCAAATTCACCTCCTGTTCGGCTGTCCGGTCTTCTATTACGATTGGCTAGCCACCACCGCAGAACAGCGAAACCTAACCAACCTAGTGAACTAAGTATTAATACATGGCAAGCCCTTAAAGCTAGCAAAAAAAGAGGTTCCTCCTTCGGTTAAACAATTAGTGTACTCGAGTGGCAGCTCAGAAAGGGTAAAATGGTCCATCGGTCCGTTTTGTGATGTGCCGCTTAACACTGAAGTGTTTATAACTTTCTCTGCAAAGTGCTTTGTTTAACAGTACTTTTCTGTAAAAAGTGCGTTTGGTACGCTTCATGAAGATATTGATCCGTAAAGATTTAACATATTGCAAAAATTTGTATGCTTCTTAGCTCTAATATTGTAGGCACTTTAATTCGACTTTAATTATTTGCGAGCAAATAGCGCTTACTGCTCCAGATGGTGGATTCGTCTAGGTGAAGAGGATATACGAATTTTCATTGACTAGGCCATATGTTCCTTCCGAACGAATTTGTTTCAGTGAACACAACATTACGCTATCACTTCTTCAATGAAATATTAAGTCAAGAGCATAACATTTACGGATATATTTTTCATACATAATTTTATCAGACATGCTAGCCTATCAGCGCCAATAGTACCATTTGAACGTACAGGAATTCTAGTAAAGATAACACAACAGCGATTTGCGGACGGACTAATAATATGTTGTAAGTCAACATCTTGAAGTTTTTCGACTCTAAATATTTATTATTAACTAAAGCCAAATTTAACTGGCCAACATTTGAATTCAATAATCTGGAAACAGTGACAGTACTCTCCTAAAAACGATTGATAAAACAAACGACCCCGGCTGGGCACACTGTGCTTTATCCAAACGTCAATATGTGGACATGCCTCAGTTTATATCGATTAGACAGAGGAAAACTTTTCAACTGTTGAGCTCGTTTACTTTTTTGTCTGCTTTAATTTGTGACGCAACGCCATTTTCAGAGTAGGTGAGACGATGTACGCAAGCGGAATATGGAATACTCAGGCTTTGAATATATTTTGCTACGTTTACCACTGCCTGCGCGAGAGCTTCTATGTAATAACGCGACTGAAGTAAGCATTCCAGCTCCAAAATAAAAAGTTGAGCCGAGTCTGTACAAAGAGGTTCAAATCTGTAACCTGTTCTTACCAGGGAATTATTTAAATATCCCGGCAATACTAAAACAATTACAAAAAAGTGCTTCAATTATGAACGATATATGATATTATTACAATCGTACAATCATCTACTGCTGTTGTTGCATGGACATGCTTTTCACGCATGGTAAATTACATCATTAGAAGACAACAGCTATGTGTTCAGCAAAAACAATTCACGTTCGTATTTAAATTGCCAACCACTGGGATCTCATTCTTCCTTGGAAATATCAGTTTAAACAAGCTTCACAATCTGTTGCTTTCTCATTATCTTAGTTTGCTACTACAATTCGTTACGACTCTATCCATTGACAAGATAAACATGTACAGCACATCGGCTCGTTAGTGACAAACAAATGACCAATGGCGATGAGAAACAGAGATTTCTCGATACGACAATCCAGGCGGGAACGCATCCGACAAGCAACTGCTCCTGGGTACCCTTAAAAAGAAGTTTGTTGATTTAGTTTGTGTTTAGGCCACCAGGGCGCGATATTAGCGAGAGTAGAAGGCACATATTCGCTTGAAGAACACGGCGACACTACTCGCATGTAACTCGCCACTTGGGAGCTGAGCTAATGAGCTTCCAGCGAAGGGTGGAGAGCCAGGGAGTGAGAATGTAGCTACACTCTCACTCTGGAAAGGTAAGAGCGCCCATAGTACCATGGGATCAAGTCGCCTTATACGCCTAATGTTGCGGTCATTTCTCTGCAAGCAAACAAATCCTGCGTGGAGCTAAACTTTAATAGGTCACAGGTGACATCTAAAGCTCAAATTTGGACTGTGAACGGGAAACCTAACGTCCTCGATGAATGTAATATAGTCTACCCAAAAAGAAAGGCACAAAATGAACACTTAAACGTCATTTCATATAGAAATGTCAAAATGTACTTAAGTATTGCGAAAAGGTGCTATAAGCGAAACTGTAAATAGCTCTTTCCAAATATATAACATTTCGAAATACCACATTTAAAAATATGTTTAGGGCTCCGCCGAGGATTGGGAAATCAAAGTAAGGTTTCTTTGGAAAATAAAAATGAAGAAAATACCATTAGAGGCGAGGTGATAAATGACAATGACATAGCGCGCAAAGATGTAGGGAACACTAAATACCGTGGTTCAAACAACAATGATACAGAAAGAAGCACCTAGAGGATAAAAACGGTGAAAACGATAAAGTCATTGGCTGTCTTATTAATCTCAGACATTAACACAAGAGATGGCAGAATTCGTTAAAATAGAAATTTGAATCCAAAAGTCAAAAGTGGCCTTTAGCAAAGAAGGAGTGATTTCCGTGAGACAAAAAGAACGGCGAAAGTGCAAGAACCCTAAACAATTTCTGCCACTGTTGAAGAGATACTGGGTCAAGGGAAATTATAAGATGAGTCAAATTCAGTATTATGAGTGGTAGGGAATCGAAGCTGATGATTCTGGAAGAGGGGACTAAAAAAGATGAGGTGTAGGGAGAATATTAGTAAGGTATTCTGAGGAGTCACAAAACCAGATAGGAGTATCGGGACGACAGACATGCATAACCAAACGGAAGTAGAGGCAGATAACGTTAAGCAAAAAAGTGGTCTTAATGATTTTTGAAAAAAAGCATTAGATGAAAAGCAGTTGATATCACCGGAAGAATAGGTTGGAAAAGGCGACAATAAAAGCAATGATTAGAGTTGCACGAGAGATTAGCATAGAGAAGGACAACTGTGAACGCACTGCCAAGATCTATGTCACCACAACAAATGGGAAAAGCATAAGAAAGCTAGCAGAATATTTAAGCAGCTTGTTTAAGTTACAAATTACCAGCAGTAAAAAAGGAAGAATAGTAGAAACGACACTCGGAGGAAACAATATGCGCTTATGCTGAGAATCTCCGTAAAGCAGAGAGCTCATTACCGATCACAGAGATGGAGCGGCAGGACAACGTCAAGATTACGTCGTGCCAAACGCAGAGGGACGGAACAGTAAAGCCCAAGAGAGCAACAAGGCGGAGTTGTAACCAATCTTGCCGCGGCTCTCACAGCGCAAGTTCTCCAAAACATCAAGCAGATAGATGTGTCCCAGTCAAAGTGGAATATCAGAAAATATAGATTGGAAAGGTCTCCCTCAGGCTATCCCTGAGTTCAACTAGAATCTATAGGAAGAATACACTGCTGCTATTCTCCCTCACCCAATGCGACAGTAAAATCCGTCTGGGAGTACGTGAACAACCTAACAGAGACAGTGGACATAGAAGGATTAGATATACAAGAGACTTCAAAGCGTGATCTAGTACCTTGAAGGAGCAGGACAAGCAATCAAAGAGGGTTGTTAGTCCAGAACTGGCTGGTTGCTAACGAGCAGGTCGTGGCTAATTTAGGAGGGAACCCAACCATCGAAAGGAGGGAACAGAGGGCCTGGATAAATCTTACGATAACTAGGAAGAAAACTTTCAAAAGAATACAGGAGAATGCCTACCGAGCACGATTATATTCTGTTCGGCGTTCGAAACTGGTGAAAGCGATCCCACGAAACTTCAGAAAAGAGAAGGCAAGGTCTGGTAGACAGAGAAAAGTAGAAACTTGAGAAAGCCGTACAATGCCTGCAGACGAGGGGTGACTAGACTTAGGTGAGGAGCCTTTACGCCAGCTGAGGTCCATAAGACTACTAAACTATACAAGAAAGCCGAAGCAGATCTACGTAAAAAGATAAAAGAAGAGCAACAAAAAATGTTGGAAAGCTTTGATTGGCAACATCCAGTCTAACCCATGGCGCTCCTCGTACAAGCTGGTAAGGGAAACGGTGAGGATTCGTCAACGAATATATACCGCAGCAATCGAAGACATCCAGGTAATAAGAGACTTGTTTCTTCTAGAGTTGAATTTTGGTAGGGATGCGTACCGATTAGCACCTGAGGACCTCGAAATCCCTGAGGAGACCGAAGACAAGCTGTTGATAGCCGCTCAAAAGACGGCACCGGGAAAGGCACATGGCTTAGATGAGATGTCGGCATATATGATCCAGCCTCTATTTAAAAATTAGCCTAATCTAGTCGTCCAATGCATCATGACTTTTCTAAGTAAAGGCAGCTTCCCTGTCTCTTGGAAGTCGGCGAAGTTAGTTCTTAAACCCAAGTCGAATGAGTCCTACAGGCCTATCTGCCTACTTAACTTCTTTTCAAAAAGTGTTGAGAAAATCATCAAGGATCGGCTTAGCACCTTCGCAGAGGAGCCTTCTCTCTTATCGAACAACCAGTATGAATTAGACAAGCATCGATCTGCTTTATTAACCACAAATACGGTTATCAATGAAGTCAAATTTGAACGCAGGAAAACCATCAAAACTAGACACCCCATAACATCGAAATGCGGATACTACCTGGATAGTTCCTTGAGCGTACAAGCCCATCTGGGTGTTACCTTTACTAAAGCGCCCAAGGCCACCAGAAGAATGTCTCGGATTTTTTCAAACCTCAAGTGTCCTTTAAATCCTTCAAGGACACACAAAACAGCTGTACGCCGCCCGCGGTGCCTGATTCCACCGGTATCTCTGCGGGCCCCGCTTTGCCAAAGTTCTTAAGACCAAAAAGAAGGTTAAAAGGCTGGATCGGCGCAACGAACAATAGCATTCCGCTGTCCGAGGAATGGAATACCATGATTAGGGCCTGGCGAGAAGACTGGATAGGGGGAGCACGAAACGACCCAGGGGATCGAATTAAGGACCTGATCCCAGAAATTCTAGCCTGAACAGACAGAAAAGGCGGTAATATATGGTTTGGGTTTTAATGTCGGGCCTGGGCGTCAAAACCTGTTTTTTAAATCAAATGCAAGTCGTCCCCTTAAAGATCTGGTTAACATAATGATAAATGACGCTGTTGCCTGGGGAAACGGAATAAGTGAGATAAACACAGCTATGCGGGGAAAAAAGGACTAAGAGTTCACAGGGGGTTATCAATGTTTAAGTAAGGTCTTTGGCCATTTGATCCAGCCGACCACCATCATATTCACTGCCAGAGGTAATGATACCCTCAGTTCCTCCAGTTATGTTGTGAATCTGCGGCGTAAGTTCTAGTGGAGTAGGTCATCCCTTAGCATGAGTCCTATACTACTTGGCAAACTGTGATGAAACCAGGTGATTAATTTTTTCGTCGTCAAAAAAGTGCACAATGAGCCCTGTAAGGCTTGTCGGACTGATATCAGGTAAGTAGCATGCAAAAGGATTTATTTACTTCTAGTGTACTGGCCAATTTTACGTGACCCTTGAAGACTAACAAAATCTTCGTTTCTTCTAGTATTCCATCTATTTGAGGGCTCTAAGCCGGTATCTCACTTCGAATTAGACAAACAAAACTTCGACTAAACTCCGGATGGCCCTAGCAAACGTGAATCAAATGAGGCAGGTACAAATGTTGAAGGCAGATGGTACAGTAGACCATGTGGGTGTGTGTACAATCTGTGTAGTTAACAGTGCGGCTTGATTCTTTGTTTCAGGAGTACGTTGCCCTGTCGCGTGTAAGGGACCATCAGGGAGTTCATCGGCCAGGTGTCAGCTAGCTCAATGGATGTAACTCAGCTGAGGACAGCCGCTGCAGCGGAATCCTCTAAAGGTTCGTACTACCTCGATGCTAAGGATCCGATATCTGTCGGGCAGAAGGCATCTGAAGAAACCAATGCCTAATCTAAATCGCATCATTCTCTATTGATCTGCCAACTCCCCATTTTGGGTTCTCCGGCCCCATCAGGACAGCGAAGAGTATGTTTCGTTGCCGGCAAAAAGAGGGCGTCTCACTTTAATCTCATGAATATAACAACGACCAGTTGAATACATTCATCGAAGGTGTTTATTGCCATATGCAATGAAACATATCGCTATAATGAGAGATACGTCCAAACTTCACGCGCAACAGAGAAGGTAGGAAAGGGAAAATGCATATGGACAAAAAAAATTTATGATTCTCTACTAAGCTTTGTAATAACATCATACATTTTAAGGCGTACCTATAATATCAATGTTAATGGACGAATATAGAATAATGTTGACTGTTTTCTCTAAAATAGCTCTAAAGCTTGCTTGATATCGCTGATACACTTCGTATATCGATGCGTTTACAGCTGATGTCATGTATTAGAGCAGCACTGCTTTCTCGCCACGCGCGAAATTCTCAAAAGTCCAGTCGTTATTGTTGGGGGTCGATCTTCGAAGAGCCGAGAGCTGAATTCGAAGACGAACCTGAAGAAACAGTATTGGTTTGTGCGCGGCGGCAACAGAGAATCCGATTTAAACTCTCCGTAAAACTCTTCTGCTGAGCGAGGACCAAACTTGAGCGATTTGTGCCAATCAAGCACTTTCGTCGACGCCCAGAAAGAACGGATGCCGACCTCGCGCCTGGTGACGGTGGACGAATCGGCCCATGCTTGACCCCTACACTCGGTTTCGTTGACGCTACGCAGTGCCAGTAGCTTCTCGCCCTAGGGAAGTGCGTCCTAGCGTCCGTAAGCTACATCTCGAGGCATCTGCGTAACGCTGATCGTAGAAAATGTCGATACCATTTACCTGTCGTTAGCTTGATTTGCACTGTTCACTTGGCCGAGCAAGCTAACAGACGATACGAGCTATGTCATGAGTCTGTCCATGAACGCCCTTAGACAGCGCGATTCCGTCAAACCATAGTCGCAGCCGCGCGTTTCTATTAACCCGTATTTCTCGTATCGTTTCGTTTGTTAGCCAAGGCATTGGGCTTAGCCGTTAGCTTCCTCTAGCTCCCGCTTATACAATGCTGCTTATGTTACGAATTGCTCGACCATACGAATACCAGCACCTCCCCTGTCTGCCGCTCCACTCAACGAAGCCGGGAGAGACGCCTTCCGCCTGTTAGACACTTCTCACACCCTTATCTCACGCACATTCTCCTTGTTGTACGTCGAGGATTATAGCCAGCAGTCTCAAAACAAAAAAGGACGACGAAAGCGAAAAAGTAGAGGAGACAGAGTGAACAGTGGGAACGTACCTCTACGCGCGCGCACTACATTGCTTTGCGTCAGGAAGGATGCGCGGTACAATGTGGTACGTAAATACATTCCGCCTGCCAATCGAAATGGAAGAGTCAAGGCAAGGAGGCGGGTGGAACAGGTGGAAAGAATTCCGTGCCGCTCTACTGCTTCTACAAAGCATCTGGCGTTCCTCATGAGCAACGTCACTGCCGGCGAGATTGCTTCCTAGATGGAGCTAGACTGCTTCTACCATGATCGGCGCGGCTTCGAGTAAATCGTCAAACTGAAAAGTCTAGTTTGTCCTGCTTCTAGCCTAGACTTTGCTGTCACGGAGGCCGTTGAGTATCTGTGTGAGCTGGTTTGGGCTGTGGCGGTCATTCGTGCGTGATGCCCTCGGCCACACCACTGCACCCGCAGCATGACCGAAAGGTCCAATAGGAGCGAGTAGCGGTAAGTCCATGGGGGCTACAGGGGCCACCGTGGGGGCCTTTCTCCAATGGGCCTCCGGACGTGCCGAGAACGGCCAGCCATTGGCTGTGACGTCATGCACTGCGGGCCTCGTCGGCTGGGACCGGGCGGCGCTGGGGTTCGAAGGCGCGAGGGAGGAGAGGACCAACGCGCGCGAACAGGCTCAGCCACCTCTGCGGTTCCGGAGTGCGGACTCGCGGACTGCCGGCCACGCATCCAACGTGTAGCCAGGCCTCGCACAGGCAACGATCGGCGAGAGGAGCGGCGAGGCAGGCAGGCAGGGCCGCACATCCGGGCCATCCAGGCCCATCCGCAGAGCCACAAACGAAGCAGAAACAGGACTGCAGAAGAAAACGACGCAGCAGGACGCAGACGGCCTGCACGGAACGGCGAAAGGCCTGATGGCGTTGTAACTAGGGACGTGCGTCGGCCGAAAAGGGACACAGGACGCACAAAGCACAGCGGAGCAGAACAGCGGAACACCGAGCAGCGATTCCTCGACAGCAAAAAGCGTTAGGATACCAACTGCGAACCGTGTTCGACCTAACGGAGAGTGCAGGTGAGTGTTTAGTCTAAATCTATCACTACTATCGGGAAAACAACACAAGTGTTCCTGCTGTCGCAGGACAGTAGTTCTTCACGGTGTGTCCAAAAAGTGAGAGGGTGCTATTGTTATTGTAAACAAGGCATAGATTCACAGTGACGCACGCATGCTAAGCAAACAAACAAATCGTACGTGAGCCAAGATGACAAACGCACCTTGGGGGCATTGTCATCACGAGGCCACATCAGTGCCGTACGAATTAGTGAATATGTCCGATTTCGAAAGCAGTAGATGCCTCGAAGAAACGTAGTAAAGCAGCTAAATGAACGAGAAGCCCACGACGGATGGGCGAAGTATAGGCTGGATTACGAAATACAAACACCACCTGCGCCGTTCTCTGGTCTCGATTGAGGTACACCCACGAGTACACTAGGCGATTTCGGTACGGCCATAGCCCCCAAAGAGCCGGCGTTGAGCCTAGCGCTGACAAGGCTCGCTATGTGCCTGACTTGAGCCTTGCGGCACACGCAAGCATGGCTTTCCGAGTAAAGCTGGGTCCTAGAGAAAAAATTCAGGCCAAGCTTACATTGGATAGGGATCGTGAAGAGCAGCTCGCCAATATTCTTTTTAGCCGTGGATGGTCCAAAAGAACGTTGGCCAGCTAAGAAAGACCCCCCTCGAAAAACGAGCGCCAATTGAAGCGCGCGCGGCACATGACAGACTCGTTTGGCTGGCTGGCAAGCTTAGCACTAGCGGGAGCTTGCAGCCGCAGGCGGGAAAGGCTGTTTGAGCTTAAATTGCAGAAGGTCTCATTGAGCTAGCGAGCGAGCTAGCCTAGTTGTAGGTAAGCCGACTTCCTGTAATCCCAATATTAGGATAAGCTGACGAGCCCTAAGCACATCTTGGAAGATATACGAAAACCCTCCTAATTAGCGCGGATCGGCAACGCTGCTGGGGAACGAAGGCGATTATTATAGGCGGAGTGATATCTGCGTCTAGCGTCGTAAGGAGCACAATGAAAATAACTTGTACTAATATGGGCTCGTCCAACATTTTGTGCGAAGTGAACGCTACATAGGCGTCAAGTGCGTCCAAGTTGCAACAAATAGCACCCCTCTCTTTCTGGTCGGATTGGTGGCTAAGTGTTTTGGAGTTAGAAGGCGTCCAATAAAGCTGCTCATGGCGGCGGAAGACTACACACAGAATTCACGGTAGTCCCCGCAAAAATCAAAAGCGAAAAAACTAGAGGAGCTCTCTCAGACATCCACCCTGGAAAGTCTGTCTCTCTCTATTCCATATATATCAACATATATGTTGGTTGGTGATTCTTCGAAACGAAAATCATATTAACTTAAGTTGACTGACCCTCAGTTAGGAAAAGTTCTGCTAACTATTTGATTACTAGACATTATTCACAGATACCACCCATGGAAAAGTGTTTTTTTCGTCGTTTATAGACTCTCGCATTCGAATAAGAGTGCGACGTCTATAAACGACTTTTGTATGTTACCATGCCGACAGCAGCTTTGCAGTAGTATTGTTAACTTTATTGAGCCGATATCAGGCTGAGTGAGCTGAGATTGAAGCTTCGGTAGAACGTTTGCTCGTGCCTCAACCGAATTCTGTGGTAGCGTCATTATAGTATTGGCCTAGCTGACAACTTTACCGAAGCGTTTTACTTTGACAACAGCGAAACATCATCGGTCTCGAATGGTCTAGCGTAGCCGTTGGCCTCCCTCTGTGTTCTCTCTATATCCGCGGAGACACCAGTGGAAACATTTCTAGATGGCCCCTTCCGAAAGCCGGGAATCATCCATCACCGGATCCTCTCATCCCAGTCGCATCATCTTTGCAGCTTCTACGGGCGGGCGGGCGG
>MNPL01004957.1:0-13258 GCA_002081605.1 Tropilaelaps mercedesae
TATATATATATATATATATATATATATATATATGGAAACATATGGAATACTCTGAAATAATAAGTACTACATGACAGAAGAGATTCTTGATTGCTTTGAGACGTTTCGTTTGTATGTGTGGGTTTGAGCGACAAATGGTCCCGCCCGTCATCAAAAATAACGCATTGGCTGGCATTGTAGGTCCAACAGGTCATTTTCTACCACACAACTGTTTACAATAAGTATAACTTAGGATGAAATTAACGCTGCCAGTAAGTACCGCCATGCCATCGCTAGCATCATACTGGCGAACTCACCAATAAAATTAGTTACTATCTCATTGTCATCCACCCCCTAGTTTTGTTCAATCTTGGTTATGTCTGTGTGATTTTCGCTTAATTATAAATTAGATAAATTATTAACAAACAGTAGCTGTGCGGTTAAGTTTCGTGGCGCGCGTACAAAATCGTTCGATAGCAACGAGCAAAATAGTTCGTTCGATGTCGAATAGAATGTGAGATCGATCATGCTTAAGGAGGCACTCAAAGTAACCCACATTTATCCTAAACGGTGACAACAGTGGGAATCTCACATTGACAAGATTTTTACTACTTTGCTTTTGCAAGACCTATTACTCACGATCAGTTTTGCAGTTTAGCTCCAGATGGTCCGGTAAAGCTACTGAAAGACTTACCGCCTTTTGTCGCCTGAGCTTGTGCTGACGAGGTTGTGTGAGGTTGTTTTCTTTGACTGTTGTCTCCCCTTGCAGTTGGCTTGACAGATGAAAAACCAAGGGGATAATATGCAGAGCGAGCTCAAAAGAAGCACTAGAGGCTGAATCGAAAATGTTAGCGAGGTCTTCGGGAAAATTGAATCGTGAACCATAAGCTTAGCAAGAAAGTTACTGCTATGCTAAACTCTACGCATTACGCGCATGTAGGTTGACATCAGATGTACTAATTTCTATGCGCGTAGTGCAATGATATTCGCCAACAACATTGTTTTTACGTGTGAAGAACAAACACGGCGAAATGTCTATTTTCTTTTTGGAACAAATTAATTAATTCACGTTTTTTAAATTTTCACTTAAAGTTTGCTACTTATGACAATAGCCACAATAATTCTATTAAATTGGTGCGTTCATAGCATCCTTTCTGCCGCGAGCCACCTGTGTTGGTCAACTTCTTTCTACCTTGCGTCCAAGTCGCTACTTTTGTCATTTCGGCTATGTCTAGGTGTAATAAAAGTAAATAGCGCTGGAAAACTAAATTCAACGTAAAAACAATTTTGGAGCGGTCGTTATCCTATTATGTAGTTTGTACCCAGAAACGACGATATACTTACCGTATCCGTACTATTCGACCGCGCTGCACACTGGCTGCCCTGTTTGTGAGCTTTCATATAAACAAGAGGTTTGCATGCTTCGTCGATACGTTTCGTTCCATCTGTACAGAGATCAATAAAACGTAGGAAACACATCAGCGAACAGTTTCTTGAAAATAATCCTCTACCGTTAGAATACATGCATCTACTGATGTGCATAAACATCTGTGTATATCGTGGCAAAAGTACCTTGCTTGCTCAGTTTAGGGGCTTTGAGAACGAGGTCCGCTAATGAAGAAATCGTTTTCTCAATACCCTGAAGAGTCTCAGAGATCGGATCGTTCGCTTGTTCGTTGTTGAGATTTTCACGCTGGCTCGTTTCCCCGTGTAGTCTAGGTGGAATAGCTCTACGCGCAAGAATGTGCACGCACGGATGAACAACAGTTAACCGTATCAGAACTTGGATTTTTAAAGTTGCTTTAAGACATAGAATAGCACATGGCCTACCTTTTTCTAACTTTTCACTATGTTTTTGAGTGTTCCGAAAGTATTATAAATGGGCTCAACGTTATTCTATTATATGTTGATGCCACACACGAAAATCTATGTCATCGAAGCTTTATAAAACGACATAGCAGAAATATGAGTAATTATACAACCAGGTAACTGGTTTTTCTGTTACTTGCCAGACTTACCACTTAGTATGCGTGTACATTTACTAGGCGATTCGATTTATATCCAATTATTTGTGATAACTAAAATATCTTAAATAATGAAATATATTTCTGGAAGTGCATGTTTATCGCTGGCAATAGCTAATTATTTTGGAAATTTATTTACTTGTGTGTACTGGCATATGGATTATATTTATGGAAAAGAAAATAACTGAATCGTCTCTCAAACCCGTTTGCCTCCTTTTCTGCTTCATCGGTAACTTCACGATGACCGCCGATGTCACCTAGGTTCTGCTTTAAGACGGCAGGCACGGTCATATCGATCGATCTAAGTTGCAGCGCTTGAGATATGTCTTTAGGAAGTTCCAGCATATTGCTCATACAATGGTGGCACTTATACACAGCAAGATCTAGACGCACAAACACACGTGTTTGCATATATATAAGCGACCTTTAAGCCAAAGGAAGTACATGCTTGGTAAATTTACCAATACTGCAACAAAGCATTATTTGTGTTCTCATTATAATATTATCGTCCAACATAATAATATTCGGAGTTTTCCTGTTTTATTTTTTAAAAAAGTAGTCTGAAAGACTAGCTCTGAAATACGCGTATCTGAGGTTCTTACGTTCTTTATGTACATCAGCAGCGCTAATAAGATGATCCTTCAGTCTTAGGAAGGAATGTCACAATAGTTAACAAGCCAATGAGTTACATAATTTTTCAAGTCTTTTCCAACAAGCTCTGAAGAAAAACATTTGCGGTGCTTCGTTAACAGTAGTTAGCACATACTGACAACTGCTCATCATCAATCTGTTGTCGTAAATAGTTCGATGTTCTGACACCGATTTTTCTGACCAACTCACCACCTTGAAGTGTGATAGCGCCTTTAGACGGAAGCGGAGCTCGCTGTTCTGATACAACTCTCTTTTCCGCAACGGACCTCCAAATCGAAGCTATGTACCTGTCCACAGCCAAATTTGTCTCATTCTCACTCGGACCCGATTTCTGAGTTCTCTGACAGCACAATACAAAAAAATAACCGATAAATTAGCACGAAACGCGTAAAGTTAGAGAAGGCCAAACAAGCTTAAAATAACTCTAACGGAAACTTCAGTACAATTGAACGCACAGCACTAAAAAAGTTCCGTTAAGTCTAAAATGGAAGAGCCCACGCATGTAGCCACAACGCCATTAAAAACTTTGTTTCCCCTGGGACTTTGTTCCTATTTTTTGGAATATACGACTAGTCGCGTTTATTAAGCTGTACGTAAATAGTAGTTTAATGTACGTTGTCTGACAAAGGAAGAAGCAGCAACGCCTTTAGATGAAAAACAGCTTGAAGCAGGAGTTGTAGTAAATTACAGTGCGTATGTAGAATAATAAATAAAGACCCATTTCAGTTTACAAGTGTCGTCTACTCTTTACGAAAGAGTAGATTAAGCAGTCTTGAATGGACTTAAAACTGCCTTACCAAATTTAACCACACATGTATTTTCATATTCATTCATACACCGCTATGGTCAGCTTAAACAAACGATAACATTTATGGGTTCACATAATAAGAGTAAAGGATCTTTTCTCGCAACGTGAAAATTTGAAGTTACACATAACCAGCAAATGCTTAAAAAATAAAAAATAGCCTCCTTTAGTGGCGAATTAGCCTAACGTGCTATAAGACAACTTGATAGAATAAAACCTCGAATAAAAGATGGAAATTGTGCTCAGCAAAGATATTGTACTTGAAACAGCTTATTCAGCTGTTTCAAGTACATAAAGTCACAACTCTCATCAGTGCGTCCAAATATCGGTCCCGTGACAAAATGTTTTACAATTCCATTCTCCCACTCATCATTAAATCATTCTCTCCTGGATTTGTTGCACAATGAACAACCCAACCGAAGCTAATCTTATTTCATACCGGAGGAGCAGAAGGAAAGGTGCAGCCATCTTCGCTGGAACTCGTTTTCGTAATCGGCATTTTTCGGTACAAAGAACAAGGCGAGCAAAAAACTACGAGGAGCGCCAATATACTCGTTGGGTGTTCAAGGATTTCGACAGCCCGAAAGACGCTGAAAGTCACCCAAACAAAGGCAGAAAGAATTTGCGTTCAGCATGCAGACGTTCGTGGCAAAAATGACACAATCCTGTCGCTCGTGGTAGCTGTTAATCAAGCGAAGAGAGAGCTAGTAGGAGAGGGTATATTAGCGTTACAGTTACTGAGATTGTACGCGCATTGCTATGTGATTAGTGGTCACATCAGAACTCATAACGCGCGGACCCACATATTACATCTTGAAACTAAGGTCGAGTACAAATCTCCTCAAGTTTCCTATCATATCAATGGTGACGCGAACTCATTGTCAGATGCAAAACTTGCGTCACCTTACGCTTCCGTTATTTGCAGCCATTTATCTCTAAAAACGTTTTCAAATCCGTTTTAAGCGGACAATTGTCGCTGTGAAAAGTGGGTTTTTATGGCCTTGCAGAGGCCTTGTAGGTGGTTTTCGTGAAATTACTACGAATCGCTTCGTACAACGTAAAACACAGATATGGCCTTCATTGAAAAATAATTACATCGCCGCCGTCAGCCAATAGGAATGCACACTCTGGTCGAAAGTGAATGTCGTCATTTTCGTTCTATGAATGGCCATTCGCTCTCGGCGTACGAATTTACAATGTGTTATTAGCAATTAATAATCATTCATTACTAAATACATTAGCCACGGCTTTCCAAGTAACGTCCAAAAATTGTGGCTACGCGTCACTACCCACACCGGCACCAGCACATTTCGATAAAAAAAAAAGGAGTTCAATACGCCAACCTAGAGTAAACACCTTATACACGCGTGTTTCGACTTCATATGAGCTGTCTTTGGTACACATTCCTGCAGCACCATTTTGATTAACCCTACTTATAAATGGAATATGGTCAACACTTGCTAACAATCCGTTGAAAACGTTGGAACAGATCATTGAAATTCCTAAAATGAGAATGTCTGACAGTGTAGGTAAAAGCAAGATCATCATTAAATACTCAACGAAACGCCACGACACACTGTCAGATTTTTATTTCTAGCCGATCTTTAGGAATCGTTAAAGCCGAGACCCACATGTTCTAAAGGTCCTATCAAACTTGACACCGTTTCATTAGACGGTGTTCAGTTTGTTCCAACATATTCCAAGCCATTCTTCAATGTATCCGTTAAATAAAAATATACATCAGAAATGTAGTCTGAAAGCGTTGTGGTAAAATCTCGAAATATAAATATACAACATATACGTTGCAAACGATACGTAGTTCTACTGACAGTTTTCGACATATTCATCCCTGTATTTATGTCAATTCATACTATCTTAGCAAAAGTTTACATTTATTTCGACATAACAAAAACATCCTCGAATCGCACCTCTAACAGAGGCTTGTCCACCAACGTGCTTGCTCGTGGGCTGCCTTCTCTCGACCGTCAACCGATTCCGCGCGCCTAGCAAAGCTTGAGTCTCTCTGAAGAGAGCGAGAGCGGAGTCATCCCGACTCTTTCTTCTTTATAGCGACTCAGCCCGGAGTTAAAACGCTTCCTTTTTCTGCTTCCTCCAGCAGGCGAACCTAGGTTGGCCCTTGCAGGACACAGCGAAAACATCCGAGTTGTGTACCCTTTTTGCTGGGTCGGAGTCTACCAGTGTTTAGTTCTATGCGAACTCTGTGTAAGAAAGCACCCTCATCGTTGTTCTCCCTTAGTCTCTCTCTTCTCTCTTTTCTTCCCATCACTGGTAGAGTGCAGGGCTTGCAAAGCATAATTGTTCCTACAGCTTTGTCTGTTACATCTGAATGGCACGACTGGATGCTCATAGCGCTATCCGTCACTCGCTGCGAATCTAAGAACCGTGAACAGAGTACGAAACTCACGTTACTGGAATCAAACAGCTGATACTGAGAAGGCGGGTCCGTGAAGGCGCATGCACGCCATACCATGTACTTGGTGCACACTTCTGAAGCGGGAATCGCTATATAGAGATATCTTTCTATTGTGTTCAGTTTAAAGAGTGCTTGTAAGTAATCTTGCCTACTTCATAAAAAGCAAGCGCTAAATGCAGAGATCAGAAGACGTTCTTCTCATATCATGATCTATTTGTGCGTTGTGCGCATAACAGCGCGACGATATTGTGTTGTAGTGACGCTATGTGCTGCTGATAAAATGTGCAATTTAAAATCATCTCTAAATTGGGCCATGGTTTGACAATGACGTTGTATCAGGAAACCAAAAATGCCTAATATGAATGGTAAATCGTCATGTGCCCGTGTTCCCACTACATATCTTTGCGCAAATATTTGTCGATTTACCTGAGGAAGTACCGGAGTAATGCGAATGCATTTTAATGCGATTTTAACGTGAAGTGTACAAGCAATAGTGGGTGCCTAGCACTAACTCTAACCAGTGCAGTGCTCAAGTTAGGATAGTGGTGGTGGACCATCTCATTTCGAATGTGTTTCCGATGAAGGAAAAATTAATCGATAAGCAATTATGCCAATACTCAAGAATGGGGGAATATGTGCTAAAAATCTTAGTGACTGGCAGAATTCGAAGTGGATACATTATCCACGATATGGAGATTTGGCATCTATAATGGTCCAAACCTAGCCGACTTATCGCCGACTTACGGGGAAACGATAAGTTACATTTTAACAGCAATAATAAGGCAACACTGTTGAACACTGTCGTAAAAGATCGAGCGCCGTTACAAAATCACTCTGTTTTATCTTTTTACATCAAACCTATTACTATATTTCTGTTCTTATATACTCAACAATCTAAATCTCGATTGACATTAAAGGTGTTACTTGTAGTTCATTTTTGAACATTTGCCACAGTGGAAAATTCTCACTCGCCGTTTAGGCTAATATATATATGTATATATATATGTCTCGTGGGGTGCAGAATCAAGCTCTTTGATTTTTTATTTTTCGACTGAGCAAGAATATCAAAATAGCTTAAAGTAGGTGTCTCTTCGAATTCTAGGTTATTGCTATAGCCAGTGAGAACATCATGCTAACAATATGAAAATCACAATAGTGCCCTCATTTTAAAACCGACTAAATAAAGTTGAGTATCTGAATGCAATAGAGTTACGATTAAGAGCAGAGAGACAGTGTGAGCCCTATATGCCGCGCATATGACCATAACATATTTGAGCCGTATTTGCGTTGGCTTGAATATTTCATTACGCATTACGCGTTACGGTCAACAGTAGTATAAAGCGTACTGTAAATTGACAAATCGCCTTCTTTTTGCTATATTGTCTTAGACCCCTGAAAGTTGAGGTTCTTGACAGGTATACTGTGGGGTAGTTTTCACATCACACAGCATTCTAGCAACATCAAGCACGAGACATACAGAGCGAAAACAGGTATCTAGTGGCTCTGAGATGTCTTACTCTTTACGTACTAAGCTTGTAGCGAAGTGGTGATGGCTTGCGAGCACATCTCCGATACAAATGTGATGCCATTAGTCCTAGAACCTCTAAAGCGTACTTTTATTACCTTTTCTGCACGATAAAATCCATCAAGTCCCAGTACCGTGAAATATCAAGCGTCAGAAAGTTAGTTTCCACTCGAGCTACATTGTTACGCATTGAAACCATCAAGAATTGTGCCTCAGTGAGCAAATTTCAAATTCGTTTCTGGTTAATAATGGATGCACCTCACGTAGTCGCCGGAGTTAGAAGGAAGGCATTCACACATCGTCACCAAAAGTCTGTAAAATTACGAACTAAGACTGTGATATCGTTTTAACCCACTACGAATTATCAGCCTAGTATCTTAAGTACAAATCATATAGGCCTTATGTTGCATTTGTTAGCGGCCGAAGATGACCTGAGTCGAGATAACAATTGATTATCCTTACAGACGACTTCGGGATTGAGCTACGAACTGTTCATCGAAACTTCGATTGTGCAACAAATCATCCCCTCGACGCCTCGCTTATGCTAACTGTGTTTCTAATGAGTAAAATTAGATGCAGAAGTTCAAATATTACGATAATTTTCACGATTTTTGTGAGTGGACAAAAGTGTTGTTTGCGTGTTATGCACGTACAGCCCACTTATTTTTGGGCGATTGGGAGAAGCCTGGAATGCAAATATGTGACTCATAAGCCCACTAAAATTTTTGTTTTCCCACCCTTCCAGGCTCGGAACAGCATTACCATTACTTCGAAGAAACCCTTATGTCTCCTAATCTCCTGATCTTCTACTTTTCGCTTTGTCTCCACACGTTTCTTATCTACAGTCACTTACGTCCAACTACAACCAACTACGTCCAGGCTAAGGATCATAGCTTGTTTACTCTGTCTTTTTTAAGAATTTGAGGACATGGCCATCCCTCTCCCGTGATTCTCTTGACCTACCTCTTCTTTTTTTCTTATTTGCATCCTGCCTATTGTGACACCTGTCATAATATACGGGAGATCACAATAGGCATAATAACAAAATGTTCCCTTCTAAATCTTTCCTTTCCCGTCTCAAAGCACATTATGGTATCCGACAAGCTCTTCATTTCGATCTAGGCGCTTGAGCCTTGCACCGTGTAGTCCGTCATTCTTCTAATACTCTTCCCTCCAATTCTTTCTGTCCAGGCATCTCCCCTTACACCTTCTAGTGCTCTGCAGTGTAAGACTAAATGCCCGACGTTATTCTCTTCCCCAGTGTCACAGAGTCTATATATGTTTCTCTGCGCTTTTCCTATTTTAACCGTATACGCCTGCTACTCTCCATAATCAGGCAACAACTGCGCTGTTCCCTACGTAAGCTCCCCGCCCGAATCAAACAATGCCCGAAGATCAGGTATTAAGATGATCTTGGTTCAGTTCCCTTTGGCCGTCTCTCCAAAGCTCACCGTCATCCAATACTCCTGTGAAACGTCAATGGTGGCGTTTCTCGCTATGGTCAGGTTAAGTCCTCGTTTTAAGTGCAGGAACCGCGCAGCTTACCCTGTTGAGTTCGTATAGGCGCACTTCAATACCAGGTGTGGGGCGAAACAACGCAATCACTATTAAACACACTGATTTAGAAGGCAAGAAGGCACAGTCTAACCAAGATAGTGCACATACGACTCACTTTTACTTATAAACTTTAAAAATATCTCTTAAAAAACTTTAGAGTTGCCTAGATCAATTGAATGAGTTTGAACGAAAAAGTGGCCATTCTCGCACCGCTGATGTCTATGTAATTTAAGCAAGTAGAATCGGAAATTTGAAATAGTAAGTGATGTGTTTTTATATTTGCGCTGGTGTTATGTTTTGGTGACGACATTTTGCAACCAAGCTACGGCAATCTGTCTAAGAATGCAGGATAATTTTTTGACCGAATTCAAACTTTTATGTTGAGGACGCTTTCTTATGCAAGCTCAACATATCGGTCATTTTAGACTGACCTCCCTTTTCCGTCGGACACTCTTACGCCTCCCTATTGTTCGACATCACCTACATCCAAACAACCGTAGACTTTTTTGCTTTTAGTCTTACCAGACCACTACATTTGAAAATGCTCGTGCGGTGGGAAGCGTCTCTCTCCCGACTGCGTTCTGAGTACAATATTGTCTCCTCTGAAAATGCTAATTGAACGATCTAAAGCCGACGAAGGCTGCCCTATTTGTGTAGATCTGATGTTTATAACGTTCACTCCTAAACCAGCATTCTGTTATTAACAGAAATAATTTAACTGGGATGTCGCAGAAATCATTGTGCAATCATTGTCGACGATTGGTATCGGTCAGTTGGTCTATAAAACCTTTGACAAAACGGCCGTTTCGGCTGCGGCTCGTGACCGGTAGCTTTGACAGTTGACAAGTGTATCGAGACAGTAAATGGATGAAAGCGTAATAGGTTACCTATCTACTGCATACCCCAAATCCATATTACATAACGTGAGTTGAGCACCCAAGTTTTCCCCGGGATGGCGAAAGATCTATTAGAATAAACAATATTAAACATTACGTAAAAATATTACTAAGCATTACAAAATGTTAGAATACGCGTATATTTTAATACGAAAGTTGCATGGACGCAACATGCAATGTTTTCAAATAATCGATGTATTTTTAAATAAATACAATATTTTATAACAAAATACGTGGATTTTTCTTTCGTGAATAAGGCTTAGTTCCCATAATTAAAAACGACCACCATGAAGCACTCCTAGCGTCGATTTTTAAAATACTACGAAACAGCTAGTTGTTTTACTTTTTATTAGCCCTTGGAACATTGGCTTTTGATGTATTTTTGCCATTGATCCAAGTGTCGAAAGTTAGAATAGCTATACGGTAAGGGAAAACAAAGATAGATTATAGTATAACGCATTTGCTGAGTCAAACAGATAAATTTATGTTGTTCACTTTATGGGCATAAAATGGCTGTGGCCCATTTTATGCACAATGTAAAGGTATTATTTCCTTCGCTTTAGTATGGCCAAAAATTTACCATCGGCCTTGTATCATAATTGTCTACTTCATGGCGGGCTGGGTCTGTCAATTTTATCAATTTTTTGTCAAAACCAAGTCTTAGTTTCAACCTTTAGAGCAGACTTAACAATTTCCTGAAATGCATCAACTCATTCAGAGCGGCACATCGTACAGATACGTTTAACCAGAATAAATAACAGTTACACTTCTTACCCATAACATATCCAAACTAATCTCAACTGTACCCCAGCCATAAGCCTATTACCAAGCATAGACACTCCAGATGGTTTATCAAACGAAATATCATACCGTTGAGTTTAATCAGATCTCATTGATCAGTGTCGAGCGGTTACTATCATCGAATGAAAACTATGTTAATGTATTCAGAGGACTTTCGTCTGCACGGGAATTCTCATCATGCTCAAATGTGATTTTGTCTTTTTTATGCACGGCACCTTCAGTAAGCGATAATGTAAGCGGTTCAATGGGTTCCGTCGCATAAAACAATTTCGCCACAATCTCTTGCCATTTGTGGCTTCGCAAGTAGAGAGCACCGTTATTAACCAACTTTTTGCCGTTTCCTGCCCTTTCCGATAATCAATTTTCTGGCTGGACATATCGTGAATTCATCGCAAACTGTCAACGCTGACCTCCAGAGGTCGAATCAAGCACCGTCTTCTGTTCAGGCGACGTCGACGCCTTGCTAGCGGGCACAATTGCTCCTCTGGCTAGCTTTCCGCAGACAAACATTCGGCGATATAACTGTTCATACTGTGGCTACTCATCGGTATTTCGTTCGAATCTCGACAAACATATCCGTAAGCACACGGGCGATAAACCGTTCAAGTGTGTCATCAGTGGCTGTCTCTTCCGCACGGCAAACAAAAGCAACCTCAACCAGCATCACAAAGCTGTACATGGTATTGTGACACTAAGAAAGTAGAACATCCGCTCGAGAACATCAAAAACCCAACCGGGACGGATATTCGCCGTACGCGAATAGGCAGTCCTCACGAACTTTGCCACACGAGGAGAGGCCTTCTCCTCGTTCATACCGATACTCCTTTGAAACAATACCATTACTGTGAATTGGACACTTTTTAAACCAAATGGACACTCTCGTGTGCCGTGTTTGGCTTAGAAAGTATCCATCCTTTGAGTTGACAAAAATACTCATTTTGGGGCAAAAATAGTATTTTAATATATGTGTGCAGACATACAATAATACGTAAACACACACCGTGATTTAGTGAGCGCAATTGTGATCAATGCAACACGCATAACTCATCAGTCGGGAAGGACGAGTCGGTTCACACATCTCGAAGCCGTAACGCCACCACAGCCCTTTAGAAAGGCTTTTGATAACACTATGGCCTTTTAGGATAAAATAAATTGGAGCTGAAATTCCCTTTGTAAGCATATAATGTGTCTAGCGCTCCATAAGCCATTAAAATGAGTTTGAGACGAAGCTAGTGCGTTTGGTTAGTCAAGGATATAAGCTTATTTCAGTTCGTACATTTTATCGTATCCATGTCGATTCCGACCAATTACTTTGAACAATACAGGCTCGAGCCAATTTGTAGTGCATTTTCTTCATACGACGACAGATGAGAATAAAGTAATATCTAATTACGTACTCAGCTACATAGCATGTGACTGACTCGATCATAATTATTTTTAGCGTGAAAATGTGTGTGAAATGTTTTATACACTCTTGCTTTGTTGTTAATATGACGCTAATATATGCATTAAAATTATTTGAATCACAACCGATTGTGTTACGAAAGAAATTATGATCGTGTTAATTTTCTAACAAACAACAAAGAAAATATAAATCACAAGTACTTTTATAAATGTCTAGACAATCGAGACTGTTTGATCAACTTATATGTTTATTCATAAAAAAAGACATATTCGTTAAAGGATTAACTGCGTGTATTTAAACGTGTTCTAATGCTTTTAAACGTTGGCAAACAGACGGTGAAAAAACCTTAACACGAATATTTTTATGTTTGGAAATAGTCAAATGCTTTTGGGTCACCCTTTACAACGAAGCTGCTATCTTGAAATGATGGCGTACATTTTTGCAGCCTAATTTTTCCGTTAAAACTTCCATAAAATATGTGAGACATAATATATGAGAGACTTTGTGTTCTTGCTATGGATCTAAAACATGACTCAGACTAAGATACTTTTTACGGAAAAATGCTGCATTTGGCTCAGTCAAAAATGTTAAATTGGCTTACGCAGAGAACAATTTTCACTGATACTCAGCCTTCAGGATTTGAATTTCGTGTGTTTCCAGTAGGCTTGTAAATAGAAATTTAGTGTACACAGAGAAAAAACTCGGGATGTTATGATAAGTGGCGGACCTCCGTTTTCTGTTATTTCATACTGTACCGAATTTTCACAGAAGACGCTTGCTGTTGTGCCATGTATTTTTTAATGTTTTTTTTTGCCTATTTTATTATTAATGTTTTTTAACATATTTTTTGTATTATATTTTTTCATGTGAGTTGTATGCGTATCCACACGCGTTTTGCTATAATAGATAGAAGATGACGACAATAGGTACACCATTTTCACGTCCGCATCCACGCAATACGCTCCATTTATTATACCCACATATATTATTCAAAACGGCAGGAACACCGCCCTGAGCTTCAAACGAGAGCATCCTCAGAGATTTATGTCATTTAACTCTATGCTTGATCTAGTCAGCGCAATTGTAATGTAATGTGAGACGTCACCAATGAACAGATTACTACCTGTATATAGAGTATGCCATTTATATATATATATATATATATATATATATATATATAT
>MNPL01004958.1:0-10996 GCA_002081605.1 Tropilaelaps mercedesae
ATATATATATATATATATATATATATATATATATCATTTGTATATATATCATTTGGTACTACTTTTGACTGCTCATTATATTTGAGGGAAACCATAGAGAAAGCTTCCGGAGTTAACACAGCGTACCTCACAACACCAGCGAACCTGCACCGAGCTTCCTGCATGAAAACACTTGCTTTATTTTTCGTGCCAATAGCTATTAGAAAAATAAAATTAAAACCAGCAAGATAAATATGTTCGAAGTTATGCATATATCAACATAATGTTGTTTTTCTTGGTACGTTGCAATTACGAAGCATGTTTTTTTGAGAAAAGTCCAGCTGACCAATAGTATGAAAGTGTGATAGTAATTCACAGGAAGCGCATGGTTCATTTTCGCCCGAAAGACAAATGGAGCACGATGACTTAAATAAATGGTAAACGACTTCCAAAGCTGTTCTGCAATTTGTCGAATCGAATGCCAGTGCAAGTCTGTCTTAGTGAAAGTTAAAAGATTCATTGTTGTTTTTCGATACATCCTTCGCGCTATATAGAGTTGGGCCGCGTAGGTGGTTTCGTATGACATGTCCACTCCTTCCAATCTCTAACGTAGTAACTTTCATCTCCCATGTTAAGAGCAAAAATCAGAGTGATCTGCTTAGTTGGAAGCACAATGGCAGTGACCGAAGCCTATTGTAATGTGAACCTTAAAAATCTGATATTTTCCTCTTGTTTTTCTTGTTCGGACAACTAAATATCACCCAGTGGTCTAGCGGAAAGGTATTACTTTTTCACGACAAATCAAATACGAAGCACAAATCTAGCAAATTTTCATTTCCCTTAAAAGAAAGAAATATGGAGGCTCGTCTAGGACAATCTATCAGTTACAACGAGAATGATGATTATTTGCAAGACAGGACAGGCTTTAGGCTGACGATCCCTTTTCTCACCAGTTAGAAATATTATATGCTGATACAAGCATTATGACGAAATGACGGAATTCTGTTCCCCAAAGCTAGTCGCCTGGGTAGCCGCTTTTCGTAGGAAGAACATCGCTGAAATGCTACGCCTCAGTGTTTACGTCACAACGCTAGAACAAGTTAAAGCTATTAGGTAATTAATTAACGGGTTGTTAGCCACATTAATGTGTAGTCGCATTCATTATCGTCGGTTGTAATGCGAGCAAATCTTGGCCCTGTGTACGGCCTGTATGCCCAAAGGTTAAACACCTTAGAGAAGCAGAAGGTAAAGAAACGAGTAAGAGAAACGTTGCACAGATTTTCCCTGTATATTTCTCAGCCATTATAGCCATAAGCAAATACAAATACGCAATTTTCCCTCTGATTAGTGCTCAGCCTGCCGACAAGTTTGTGTTAACTTGCGTTCTCGTTTATGCGCGTAAGTCCACGTACCGACGGAGGTAAAAAGTAGTCCTAAACGTATGAGGCAAACGTGGAACTTTCTATTATATTATTCTCAGTGTAATCTGTAAATCACCTTGGAATTTCTTCGAAAATAAAATCGAATTTAGTACGAATAGGGTTTAATGTGAGTTAAAAGGTTCAATAGATCAAGTTTATCCAGTTTACAGTTGGTACACTATCTTTCATGTACATTATGGGCATTTATCTAAACTGCTTAAATATTCATGTTGCTCTCTTATCAACATTTGCAAGTATGTTATAATATAGCTTAGTGATGAACTCAAACAGATAGACCATATTTACAAGCCAATACCGTTACGCTACATTTGTGCTACTGTGTTTTCGTCTCGAAGTGAATAGAGTTGGATTCTCTTGGTTCTAAACGCGTGGAACCGCCCAACTATATCGTCGTTTCCATATAAAGTTTAGGTACAATTTGAATCCACGGTCCATGGCATCCCGATGAAATGAGGAAGCGTACGAGTTCTTTTCGACAAGTGATGGACCCTCTCAGCACTTGTCTCCTTGGTTTTCAGAACCCCCGACTCAGACCCCGAAAATCCCTTTGTCATACGGAAGCTCAGCGGTCCGCTCATGTCGAGAGAATAACCAAATGTAAAAACGGTTCTCACTGTTTGATACAACTAAAGCCGTCATGGCGTTCTTCTATGACCGAATGTACACACACTCCCCGCCCTCCTTTGGTTCCGATACGGCAGACGGAACAAAAGGTCATGTTGGAACCAATCGAGCTAAGGTGTGCTTCATGGTAGCTCCCAACGAATCGTTCAGTGGGTCCGCAGTGCATGGATCGGTATTCACCACTGAAGAACCACTACGGAAAGGAACCCGTGACGGTCGTCGCGTTCAAACGGGTATATCGACTGGGGAATAAGGGGTACAGCCACGATGTACTTACTCGCAGTATATCCATACGGAAAGTATTCATACCGAACTGACATGCAAGCTTGGGATATCGATAGTATGGCATCGAGCTCATGCAAAAATCAGGCTGGTTCAGTTTTTGCCTGCGTATGTGACCTCGGTGGATCTCGGATGCCTTCGTTGTGTTCGGATTGTGAATTGGGGGACGGAGCTGAAGAGCGTCTATAAGGCAGACACGTATAAAGGAATTATCGGGGCTGCTCATGTTGAAGCATGAGTCGGTAATAGCTGGCGCTATTGGGTGAAACAGAGCGGCAAAATGGCTGCACTTTGGAGAAAGAAAGAGTCTCATTAGATAATAAAAGTATTTAACTAAATTTGACTAAAAAGTGGACATATTAGCTCGGTTTTGTCTTAAACAAATATTCAGTGTCCTTTTGCAAGTATGCAGAGGTGGCTCCAATTGCCTGTTTCGGATAATAAGGCTTGATCAAATCCTGACAGTATCATTCCAATTAATCAAAGTTTTCATAATGATGTATGCGTACTTTTGGTTCTTGCTAATGCTTGCTCCATTGCCTTCAGAGATTGAATGGTCAGTATGTAAAAAGTGTTTATCGTGTAACTTTCAATTAATGGCTATAGCGGTGTTTAAAATTTATTTCAAAATACTGGCTATACATACATAATTATGGAACGTGATCCTCCACTATACTCGAAATTATGTCACTCTATCTGTACTCAATACCTGCTTTTGACTACTGCGGAAACTCTCAACTATGAAATACCCTGTGTGTAAGGCTTTCTCCCACCACAGCTAAAGCGTGCGAAAACATGTATAAACCTAAACAATGTAGGATTAGAGTCTAGAAATGTCGACAACTATGCTTTTAGACTTTTCGACCAACACTTAAAGCTAGGTGTATTAACTACCTCTTGTAATAAACCAACACCATGACACTATACTTTTTCCTGTATAACGCTAAGTTAATTTAGTTTTTAGAATTTGCTACCATTTATGCTTAAAGCGGAAGAACGGACATTGTAATGATCCCCGAATAATGGCGGTACTTCTGCATTGTCAATAAAAAGCTATGCTATAGGTATTATTACTCTTATGTCATGTGTTTATCACTAAAGAATCAGCATGGACACCACGAAATGTATTTGCTGATTATTACAATTTATTTATGACATATAAAGTAATGAACGATTGTTCACAGCATCTTATGCCAAATTAACCTGCTTCTGAATTACTTAATAATTCTATAAAAATATCGTGTGTTACGTTTTTACTCATATGAGCCGTCATAAATCAAGAACCTCTGAAGTATGTACAACGTAAGTCAATAAACGTATCTTCAATTCTGTAATATTTACTTAGGATTTGAGAACTGTGACGTGCGGCGCTCTCGGTTCCAGGTCCGTAGGATACATATCAACCAAATCAGCACTTATACTCGCAATTTGTTAAGTCAATCTCAGGTGTCGTTTTTCCCCTGCCAGCCCCATAATAAGTCTATTGAAGTCTATGTAAAAATATTGTAGCTTTATTTTTCCAGACTCAACAGTGTCGGCTGGCTATGGTAATTTTGGCGTTTTGACCTGTTAATACAAATATACTTCTCGTTGAATGAGTTCGAACGGACTTTGTTGTCCGATTTTGGTGTAGAGAATCGGGACCACGAAATGTGGTCCGAGGTGTAACTGGTGTAGTTTGCCAGATGTAAACATTAAAGCAGAAGTATGTTTTTACAATATCTCGAGAGCTTCATAACTTGATTTAATGGAAAAAATCTTACAGAAAAGTTTTCTAGCTGTAAACGCGTGCGTCCTGATCCACTCATACGAATATCAGTTTAATATGATCCAGAAAGGCGATTTTATTTTCACAAATTGATTGCTCTGTTTCTCCGCGCGGAATTGTAAGGAGCCTCAGAGCAAGAAATCTAATGAGAGAGAAAATTGAATTGTAACTTAGCAAGTATTATAGCAGCTAGCTATATTTTGTATATGCGCCTAACTTGCCTGCTCTGAGACTAGTGGTATATAGCAGTTAGAAACCACGATTATATTTGGGGAAAATGCAGCAATGCAGGTAGAGCTTAAAGCACTAGTGACCTATCATAAGTACTAGATTAAGTTTAAATGGAATCTGCGAGTTAGTAGTTGAATTCTTCAACAAGCGAGTTTGTCGCTTTTTTGCAACGAGGGTTTTATTTGACGCCGTTGCTGCTATGCAATGAAAGCAAATTTCTTATGCATCTTTGTATTATATCCTAGGTATGACGCGCATATAGAAACACCCAGAAATGAGACCAAAGTTTGCGGTACAATGTTAAAATTCTTAAAGGCAATTCAATAGTGGTCAAAGAATTTCGTATTATTTTGGACTTATATGAAAATACAAGATTGAATATAATAGGGAACGAAGAGGTTTACTTGGGTTTGCAAAATTCTTACTTTCTGAGGACAGGTTCCAGCGAGGTGCATAGCTATAAACAGTCAAGCTATGCGTCTGTTAATATGAGTCTGTATGATTTCAGAATTTTTGCTATATCTTTGCTGAATTTTATGCTTTTTTGCTTTGTTGTTAGGTTTTCCGGTTTGTCATTTCCCCAATATGACATCACACAGGCGCAGCGGTCAACTTCATGCCTTCAGTGAACGTACCAACCTCTGAATCTCTGAACACCATCGACAGCCATTACGTATAAGGGCGGGCAAATCATTTGTGCTGGCGACTGTTGTTGCCTTTTAGGTTCCCCCACCCTTCTGGCACCTTTGCAAGTTCATTTGTTATGACTATAGAGGCTGTTTATTCTTCGCATTCTCGACAGGCGTTTCGAATCAAGTGGTGCAACGAAGGTTTTACATTACATAACTATCTTAATAAGTGATTTGTTAAGATTACCTAACCAATGCAAGGTATGATTTTAAATAAGGAGAATTCATATATATGTTAATTTGACGTACTGTTAAATTTCGAGGATACATGTATACATATATATACATATATACATGCACTGATTTTACATGCCTCTCACTCATATAACGAGCATTATATAAATATATCTGCGAAGCAGGTAAGCAATCGATGTTTACTTATGCGAGATACATGGCTAGCTTTTAAGGATCAATCGGAGTAACGTAAATGTATAAATATAAAGGCTATTTGTACCAAATTCTGTGGATATACTTTAAACAGAAAGTCAATAGGCAATAACAAAAAAATCAATTGGACATTAACCATGTGGGCAGTTTAGGCTAAGAGCATATTGCTTGTAAAAAGAAAAGTATCCAGCCATTAACTACAGTGATCAATGGTTCTAGCACGGACAAAACAATTATCGACCGAAAATAGTCGATTTTGAAGATTTATGGATGATAGGTCATGGACATTCACTAATCGAGCTTGTGGTTTGGATAGAAGCATAGGTATGTATTTTATATGCACATTTAGTATAACTGTGTGATAATTGGATTTGATACGTGATCTATTCAGTCTAATTCATGTGATTTGTCCCTACTGTCACAGTGGCTGTAACGACCCTAAATCTCAACATTCTGCCCTATGCTGAAACTAAATTAGCAACCCGTCTCTATACATTCTAGTACGCTTGGCGGAGGTGATCAACTATTCCTACGCTTACTGAACCTCTAGGGACCCCTGCATACAGCCGTCTACGAAGCAGTCCATGCTTACCATTATGTAGCCAGCGACTAGCGACAACGTCGCACATATACATTCTCATTAGTCTTCTAGTGCAATATACAATTATGTGTAGGCTGATGTGGCCATGCCAACAGTTTTAACTAGTGTGAATGAGTAGCCCGAATCACGTAAAATAAGAAAATACAGGCTATGTGTGTTAGGGTTTTATAGGCTCACTTTCATATGACATTTGCCTAGAAATCTCATAACGTGTTACTCTTTATAAAAAGCGATTGCGCGTGAAACAATAAGCTAAAAATTAAAAGTGCACTGGTTTTTACTGAAACAGGTCTCAGTAATGATCAGATAGATGAGTGTCTAAAATATATTCTTAGAATCGGTCCTTTAAAAGATCTGTGAGTCATTGCTGTTAGAATATATTTCAGAATCAGGCAGTTGTTAAGTGTATTTCCATTCATGTTCATTCTTATGTATGTTCATTCCCAGGGAAGTATTTGTTTTATAAAATCTATAAATTAATTTTGAAGATTTCGAGGTCTCGAAGAACGCACCAATGCATGTGTTTCCACCGCACGTAGAAAATACAAATTAAAAAAAATATACAGCACAAGAAAATCCATACAAGCCGCATTGAGCCTATGTAAAAGAATAAAGTATAACGGAAACTAATTAGCCACAATATGAACCGCACAGGAAATCAACAATCTGAAAGTAATTGAAGTACACATATAAGCCTTATTTTGCTTATTCGTATAATCGTGTGGTACTCAATTTTGCACAATATTGTGCAACATCAAAGAGGAGCGACGTCCCACGCATAATCACAGGATTTTATCGGTAGACCATAGTACCAATTTGAATTTCAATTTTGAGTTTTCGTTTAGAGTGATATCAGGCTTCTTCAATGCACTTAAATATTTTATAAAATTAAATAATACCGTCAATTCAATATACGAGCCCATTTACTAAGGATCTGATTGCTTTTTAGCACTTATTTTTTAAAATCTCATATTCGCAGGGATTTTTCGCTATGCTTCGTTATCGGCCCTCATAGTTTCAATGGCATACACGAAAAACAATTGATTTCAACGCTCTTCTGACTGGTACTTCAGTAAAAACACTTGAGGCAATTACTGGTATGTGTAAAGTTGTAACAAATTTATGGGGAAAAGTAAATGACTTATTTGAAGACTTAAGGAGAAAGTTTATATGAAGAGAGGTTATAGTTCCTCATGAAATATCATGCTAATCTAATCCAACCTTTATTAGTATTTAAAATATACTGTATAATAAAGTATGCCACGAAGGATGTTTTAACTATTAGCTTAAAAGTTACAGAAAGAGTAGATATTATTTGCCCCGTTCTGGACATCCAGTTCTCGCAGTGCAAACTCTTTCAGCCGCTCGTCTGTGCCTTGTCCTTTTGCATTCGATAGTTGAGAGCCATTCAGAAGCTAAATAGAAGGGGATTTACGAGCGAAGAGGATTTTGCCGCAAATCCTTCGTTGTCGCGCTAGATCGAGGAGGCCACTACCAATAGAGATATATTGAACAACAGCTAAATCAACTACTTTTATGAATTACTTTTTCCAAATGTAACATTCTCCCGCCAGTTGAGAGCTGATAACTGCACTTTTTTGTAGGCTAGACGCGAGGTACATAATGTGTACTGAGGAACGCAAATGGAAGCTCTCAACGTTCCGTAGAATGTCTGCTATGTGCACTTGCTTTATCTGAATGATATTCTGTGACTTTGGTACATTCAATAGAATACACAAAAAAAATATATATATGTGCATGTATGGTTAACTTAGCTTTACGGTTTCTCGTTCGTTATATAATGCAACTAATCAAGACGAAGCTAGTAGTGAAATATTTTTTAAACAATGATAGACAGTAAGGCCGTTACTCATCGTACACCACCAATTATGAGGAGATGTAAGGACCACAATTTTTAAATTTGAATAGTTCCCCTTCAGTAGAAATTTGTTATCGTGTAAACAGTGCTGTATAGATGGACATGGAGTCGTGATTTATGCAGTGCACTCCTCAGCTCAAACCAGGATTGTTAGCCAAATTTTATATTTTTGTTTTTAGATTTATATTCTTGCTGTGGTCATAGTTTCTTATGTTTTCGCTTTGTACACTGTCACGAATAGAAGTGTGATGTCGCCAAAGTGGATTAGTCTCTTTGAAAAATCCCTTTTTCTTTTGTTGAGAACGGGAGCACGTGCCTTTTATAACGTTAATTCGTATAATAAGATGTCATCATACAATGTCATCTTGTATGTGCTGCAAACCTGTATGTGTTGTACAACTGTCGTGTCAAGATAAACGTGAACACTTGTTCTTGCCTGAAAAGTTTTCAGAACAGCATAGTTTGGGTCTACCTATTCGTATCTAACCAATTTGGTGAGCTTTCCCATTTTCGGTGCGAATCTGCCCTCGAAATAATTCATAACCTTAGCTTACGACTCTTTCATACAAAGGAAATAAAATACCGGCACTATTCGAGGGTAGACTAGTGGATCACCACAAACCTTACATTCTGGCAATCGCAAACGGTGCAAAGTTGCTTAGCCACCTAGGCCATCGCGGCCACATTTATTCCCAATACCTGAATCATCATCAAACTGTAATGGAATAATTGGAGTACCAGCAACTAAGGACTGCTGGATACCGTTAGCTAAATAGGATTTTGAAGCAGAAAATATATATAGAAATATAAGATGTACATATATTGGGGCCTATAGACAAAGCCATATATTGCTTATGGCGATAGAAGCCCGGTACGTGCGGGTTGGTGTAATAAGAACCAATCGCATTTGGTTTCATACACGCGACATGTTCAAGCATGTCTGTCTATTTTGCCTTGAACGATAGGGAAGATGGGACTGCTCACTCAGTTAGATATAAACTACCATGATGTCCCGCCGTGCCGTAGTTATCGTTACGTTTCCGAGCAACTCGTTATACTGTCCCCGACTCTATTCGTTCGCTATCTGCCTGTGGCTCTAATCTGCTTGCTAAGCCTCCGGGCCGACTGCTACCAGGCTAAGAAAACGCGGGAATGTGACTCGGCGGTGAATCCAGTAGCCAAAAGCTATAACTTCGCTCCTTTTGCGCTAGTCGTCCAATTAAAGCCCTAATCCTGCCTGCTTCGAGCATGATTCCTCGCTTCTTCCCTCTATTTATTTTTTCCCTCTCACTCTCTCGATCATCATCTAACTCTTCTACTGCGTGTTTCATTCGTTGGTTGGAGCAACGAAAGACCCAACATGACGTCTCTTACTCCAGCAATAATGTGCCAAACCTAAAAGCTTTCTTTTTTGCAGTTATTCATCCAGATTGCCTTCAACACATTGCGTTTTTGAAACCTGTTACCCTTGCGTAAGAGCGTTATTCTTACATTAAAACAGTTTACATACTGCTCAACGAACTTTTAGAGAAAGTAGGCATTAAGAACCGTGTGTTTTTAATGTTATTTGGGTTGGGCACAGCTTCTCACATAAATTTGAAATGAGGTTTGCCAAAAGTGCCTAAATTTGCAACAGCTATTAATATTATTAGCCCGAAGGTATGATATGTAAGACCTGCTTTATTTTTTCAGCAATACAACAACGCAGATTTCTGCTCAGATTAACATTTTCTCAAAGAATGCGATCGCTATTCAGAGTATTGCATGCCATTTCAGTAAGTCTTCAGACAGCTGCTGGACTTATCTGCGAAATTCACTTTAAAATTTAGATTGTGTTCAACACGCGAAGTTTTTTTAATATATTTATACTACACCGATATTTATTTCTGCAGGAAATATTAGTATGCAGGGAGACGCAAAAGTATGCCGCTTATATTGTTATTCGAGGCTAATTTGGTTGTTCCTTTAAAGTGCAATGGGGATTTTCTAGTAAATATTAGATAATAATCTCTAGTAAATAATATCTAGCAAATACGGTGATAGTTTACAGTATCTGAGAGTTAAAAGTGAGTCTTTTCAAACCATGTAATTTTTTGAAGAATAACGGCACTCTCCTGGTTTTCATTAAAATAATTCGCAGAACTGAAACAAACGATGAACTAATCTTAAATTCATCACGTTTATCACGTCTACCAAATTGTCGGGCTGGAGCGCCTCTGCAATAAAAGTAAAAGAGTAGACAGCCCTAGATCCAGTATTAATGCTCAACGATTCTAACACTCTATTACAAAAGACACCAATTTATATTCCCGTTATTCATAAGTTTAATTTTTCTAACGAGCCTAATTTTTCTCTGTCAAGAGTCAACTGATTCGAGAATCGAAAATATAAAGTTTAATGGTCTCCTTCATGCCCAGCCTCACCATTTTAGCAAGCCATATTTTTAAAGCCTAAAAGCCGATAAATGTTTCAGGCTTGAGGAATCGTTTTCCGATGAGCGAGGCCGATTGGACGAGTCTTGTTAAATAGCAGGATAAATGGAAGCTTGATCAAAAAGAAAAAAACAGAACACGTTAAAGCTGAATAAGTATGTAAGGATGTACGACGAAAGCACATTAATGTGTTTTAAAGAGCACAAAACATACAACGGAAACTACTGGACTACTTTTACTGGTACACATTATTATACAAGAACATATGGAATTAATAAAATCGTCGCCAAAAAGGTCTACTTGGACACTGCTACAAAATTTAGAAACACGCGAGGTCAAAGGAATGGATAAGAAAAGGATGGTTTTGGGTATATGAAAGTAGCCTATTTCTTTGTTAGCTGTGGTGGGATGTATTTGTAACATTACAATATGTTAATCCTTGGGGACATTGACAAAAACAGCGGCGTCTGGCAGCTAGTTGAGTTCGAACAAGAGGGTATTCGGGGTGAATGAGGATTAGAAAGCAAAGCTCCGCAAGCGGACGATGAAAAGTTAATTACGGGGTCAGTAGATTAAAATACTGAAAAAATAAAATACCGGTAGCAGAGTGTAGATGAAATAAAAGTTTTATATATATATATATATATATATATATATATATATATTGCGCAAACATTTTATG
>MNPL01004959.1:0-17602 GCA_002081605.1 Tropilaelaps mercedesae
ATATATATATATATATATATATATATATAAATGGTGCTTAGACAATGTTAAGCCATTCAAAACCGAGGTCAACGTTGCCCTCCTCGACAAGACGACTCTAACAATGCAATTCATTATTCTCATTCGTTCTTATTGTGCTCACGATGGCGTTAGTTTCTTTGCCTAATTAACCGCTACAATATTTCACTGACTGACTGAGCTCCACTCCAGCCAACAGCGAGTGCTGCCGCCATCTTGCCTGCTAGTGTTTTCCTCTCAGTAGGAAGCACAGCTCGATCCTCATCGGGCATCATTTTGTCAGCGACATGTTTCCAAATTTTGCCTTCCGAGTTCACAAAGAAAATCGAGAACCCATCGACGTGACTGCAAGTGAACAAAGATCATTATGTGGAAGTCGTCGCAACGTTGAATTGAATTGTCAGAATTCTAGGTAAACAATCTGAGCTCGATGACTACACGCTGCTGTTTGCTCGCAGTTATTATAAGTTAACTATTCTTTTATGCTTATTGTAGTCGACGACAGCTAAAATTTCCCTTCGTTGGGACACATGGACAGTCCAAACCGTAAGGCCGATAGCCTTGTAAGTATAGTTCATTATGTAGTAATGGTTTCATCTTATGGACAGTGCTGCTACGAGAGACTACAATGGTGATGACGATAAACAAATGCTTAACACCCGTTAGAATATAAATATTGTTGAACTATAAGCCCCCGATCGAAATAGCTAATGTAAGTTGTCAAAATATTTACACTTACTATCCTTTGTCCCCAAGCGCTTCTCGCCATCGAAAAATACTGTATTTCCACAGGGAAAATATCATCCGAAGTCCTGATATTCCATCGACGCGCCAGCGGACCTGAAGAATTCCGTATAGGCGCAGCGACAACGTCATTGTAAGCAAAAGCGTAGAAATTCTTTCTATACTCATGCACACTTCATAGGGTAGAGATACAAGTAATATTTGACGACCACAACTGTGTAAAGTAGTAACGGAGAGCACGATTCCTGATCCTAAAATCCGATGCCGTAGCGTATTTCCGCATCGAGGATCGAATCATAAATCAATTTTTTCCGGGTGAAAGCATATGCTACCAGCTATTTTGTACATGTCAAAAAAACGATATACGGGTATTTATCGCCCACGTACGTATCTTATTCAACCTGACGAAATCTCGACGAACAATGAAGAGAACAATGCTTTTTAGGTGAGTTCGTCTTGAGTCTAGCTTACTTTTAAGTTTGATTAGGGCTACACACCTTGACAGATGAATCAACCGGATCCGAGTATACCTTCAGGACATTCATTTTTATGTGAGCGTATCGGATATGACCCCAGAAACGAATCATGGAGATCTGCATGGCGTATGATGGCAAACCACTGCAAATATAAAAACCGCCTAACGTTAGAGCTACGAATAGTTCAAAAGACCAATAGAAATTTATAGAGATCACACCACAGCAAAACTTTTTGATGTAGACAAATGAAGAAAGACTTAACGAAACAACCAATGAACAGGTCATAGCATGTGTATATGCAATGTAAAGCTGATCGACTGCAGTCCTTACTTGGTTCGAATGTTACGAATATTGTCTTCAAAAATCACGCCTTGCGTGTAAAGCTGAAACGGAACAAAGAGGAATATAGAAAACGCGGGCTGTTATTACGACAAGTTGCGTCTTTGCTAGAGTGGGCTGATGAAACTAGGTGAACCTATTGGAGAACACACACAGGAAAGGAAAGAGCAAATAGGTTCAAACTTTGTCTCAGGGCCCATGGCGGTTCTACGTAGTTTTGGTCCATTTTAAATTTATATTCTACCCCTTCCTGAAATCCCCTGTAATTTCAATGTTATGAAAGTTATGATAAATGGACACTGAATACTTTGAATTTACTGCGCGCTTCGTGTTGTTTATTTTGCACTTCGTGTAGTCTTTCCGGCGGCACCTAACCTCGGGGTACTGACCTGATCGAATCCGGTGGCGTTCTCATTTGGCATGAGGTAGCTTACAAAGTACATTTAATATCATTTGCCATACGTACACGTAATATGTCTTAATCGGCCGCCATTGCCCCCCACAGACAATGAGTACTTTACGGACGTAGCGTTATTAATTAGTTTGAGCGAAAGAAAGCAAAACGAACATTACTAGGGATCCAGGCGACAAATGTGAACACCAATAAGTATGCATTGCGTTCGACGTATTCTTTTACTGTCAATGCGAAATCAGTAGGCATGCTATAAACATATATCCGTTGATACACTCGCAAAAATTCTAGAAGCAAGTGCCGTATATTTCCCCTTAAGCGAGTTTGCCCCTGATTTTTTGAGTTGATTGAAAGTTGAATGACACTATAATTACCTTGTAATTATGTGGAGCATGAAATAGTACAGGAATTGTTTCTGCTAGATCACGCTCCATTTGCGCCAGTTGCTCTTCGGTTGCCTTTCCACCTATATCCGTTACCTTACGGTTTTCCTGTCCAAAAAAGCCAAAACGTAACTTCGAAACATAATCCAACGCCGCCTCAAACCATGATAGCGGTCTAACGCATTTTTTTGTTTTTATCCCACAAATATATATATATATATATTTACGCGCTTAGACGAGGCGTGAACTATCTAGTGATGGTATTACATTTTTGCTATAATGCATTTTAGATAACACTCATAAGAACGACACAAACTTAGTAAATTCGCATTCATATTAAAATGTTCGTGATAATGTATTTGAGTCCGCAATGTGTATGAACTTCCGCACCATTACTTAATGCGATTTTATCTGCAATGTATTTTACCCACGCACGGTCGATAACGGCAGTTTCCGAAACTCCCTAACAGATAACCTATAACAATTATGGATAAAGGAATCAAGGCGCCGTCTAACACAGCAAAGCCAATTGTGTTTATACTGATTTCAGCGAAAGACACATCGGTGGCAAGACGTAGATCCATCGGAAAGTGCGACATGCAAAGCCAGATAAAATACTTTGCTTCGGAAGCGAAAAAAAATCACTGAACTTGTTTCTGAAATCACTGAAGTTGTTAGTTTTTGTTGTCAATACAATTTCACATGGCAGTGTTCAGTTAACTATATAGAGCGCTATAATTCGGTGCTTCTGCTTACCAGAGTGACCTCAAGGATCAAAACGGCCGCGATGGTTCACTGTGTAATTAACTAATTGTTTCGCGAATTTGATTTTTCGAGTTCACGCCAAAGCTTAGTTACGTTCAACCTACTTCTAGAAAAGGCGCTAATTCTAACTGAAGCACATCCGTGTGTGCTTTCTTGATAATTTCAATGGATGGGAACAGAAAGTGGGCATAGGTTATTTTAGTGACGGCCGAATCTATTTATTTGAAAGCACAACCCCAGGGACAACGAAATTCTGGGACGTTCCGTGATCCCTCACCGAAAGAAGGTCAACTTTGTGAGGACCGTTTTAAAATCATCTGAAATACGTCACTCGCTAGCATCCACAGACATGCTGCTCTTCAGCCAAGAAACTTAGTCACCTGTGAGATCTTAGTGCCGGTTCCATGGCATAGGCGGACCGGACCCCAGGACAAGGAGGGCAACTTCCTTGAGAATCCGGCTTTTAATAAAGCGGCGGTTGCACTGTTACAGGTCAATAAGCGGTGTACCATGGTGCCGCTTAAGCTTGCTTCCCGTTTCTTCACGGAGTCCGATCACGCAACGAACATCGATTAAAAGGTGTCACGGCACAGCGTCGGATCCTCGCACCTACCGAATTCGACGTTTACCGATCAATCGCCTATTATAAAATGCCGTGCCCGCTCTACGGCTTCACGTACGAAGACCCCCTACAACCTCACGCTTTTGCACTCCTTGTCCAGAAAAACTCGCGCAGCTCACCATCTACAGAAAGCGACAGCCTATGAACCACCGCGTTCGAGCGCCTGCTCGAAGCTTTGAGACCAGTTGGTTGATTGTCCGCGTGTGCCGCAGAGTCTCTGACGAAGTGGATGCGGGAAAGAATCGCGCACCAGAACACTCGCAGCTCTCTACAGGCGTGTGCCGTATTCGTACGCTAGGTTGTGTCGTTATTGAGTCGTGTCTGGGATTGCAAAGCAGACCGGATCCGAACGATAGTCCGCTGTTCGGATGCTCCCTCATATAGATCGCGAAATTGTGGACCCGTTTTTCGCTTTCAATTGTACTGCAGCTGTACGCAAAATCGTTTTCACTACAGCTCACCGTAGCTGTATATCAATCGCCAGACGCGCAGAAAGAATTTACAAGGAGATTTATCCGTATAGCGCCAGTGCCCGTTATGCTCGACAGCTACCAAGTGTGGCTGTGCGACGCGCTAAGCCTGCAGTGGACCAATCGACAGATACGAATCAATGTCATCAACATCCGCTTTTTGCTTCCGCTGCCGTTAAGAGGAGGCCGACCGATCACCGGCAAAAACAAAAATATTGATTCAACTCTCGAACGATCATAGCCAAATAAGAGCCGCAATGTTGCCCGTACACACGGATAGCAATCAAGACGTGCGAGTTCAAATGGTCGTACACTGTGTTTCTTTAACGCCGTTTTCTACGAGCTTGACTAGATAACTGACGGGTGTGCGACAATTATAGAAGGCTGAGTGGAGTTCGACAAACGGAATTCTGTACTGGATAGATGCGTTTAGATAACCATTTTTAGGCCTGTACAAGCATTAAGTCGACCTGCAATGTGAACATTTTTTGCAGATGTAACTGCATAACAAATACGTATGCTTTGTCCGTTGACGAAGAAGTGAGGAGGGAGAAATAGAGTGCCACCTCGGGTTCGCTGGAAGCTCCCTTGGCTCTGGAAGAAACTCTTAGCTGTCGTCTTAACGTGTGCTGTTGGTCAGTTAAATTTGTTGATAAATTGTTGCAGGTTTGTAGCGACATGTACAATGTGTAAAAAACTAAGCGAAACGACGTCCTTGCGTCGCGTTTACATCCTCATGCGGAACAACACACACAAAGAAGTAAATTACATGTTTTACTTAAACACCCTATGAGCCCCTTAGTCAACATACCTCAACAACAAGCAATATGAGTGTGTTTTAAGTGATAAAACTTCGTTGATATTTCTGCTCCTGCACAGGTGGTAGGCTGTAAGAGAAAGAGATGGCATCTTCGCAGTTTATGTCAGGCGGAGGCGGCGGAACTGGAGGACCACCGAGTGGATCAGGTGGACCTGGAGGGCCAGCCGCCGGTGAACCGGTAAATTTTACTTGAAAAATTGTGAATGTATCTATTTATATTCTTTCATGAATGGACGTTCTATATGAATTGTTCTCAAATTTTCATACATAACAAATTTCACTATAAAAATTTCTAGGTAGTACGGGGCTGTCGAGCTCGGTGAATTGGTGCATTCGTATGCGCCTTGCGAGCGGAGGAGACACGTAGGTGCACGGGTTCGATCCCCCTGGTGCACATTTACATTTATATGCGGTCCATCTTACGAAGCAATGCAAAAACTGCTACCGATAGTCAGCCGTAAAAAAAACTAGTACGGGGCTGGCTGGTTAATATTACATTTGCAGTTTCGTCGTAGTTCGGTAGAACCTGATGTCATTAGAAAGAGCGGGTTGTTTTTAGGCAGCATAAGGTAAACCATCAGTCAATTAGGTACATTTTTTTACCAACGTTACTAAAGCCAAGGTACGTAAACATATCGCTCTTTGAATGATGTGTTGGCGTTTGGATCTGTTTGGCAAACACATCGCCACAGTACAAATACCTATTCTTGAAAAAGCTTTTGCCCCATTACCTATTCGTGAAAACTATCTCATTGCACTCAAGCAAACATGCCTCCGGCTCTGCATTATTAAAGCGCCGGCATTCCAGAACGTTTACAAAATTTGCTTATGTTTTCGCCGGTATTCTATTTATAGGTCAATCTTGAAGCCGTTCGTCAGGCGCTTGGTGCAGTTCGGTCTGTCCGATCTTTAGTGGGTGAGGTGTTCCGAACTTTGGCCGAAGGCGTTCGAGCTAATCACGAATCCGAAGAGCGAGAACGAGATCAGGCGTTTAAAGGAAGCCTCGCCAGCGCTCTCAGTCAGCTACACTCGAAGCTCAGGTACAGAAACATTGGACGCGAGCTTTTTTTCGCTATTCGATGCTAATTAGTTAACTACAAATAGACCGGATTCATTCTGATCTGTATGATATCATCGGGCGTTGAATAACCATGTATTAGAATATCCAAGATTAGAGTATCTGACAATATCCGCAGAAGTGAAATGATAAAATGTGCTTCACAGTGCTTATTCACCACTCGCATTCCATAACATTTGTAAGTAAGATGTATTACAATGCGCTCACATGTTGACTCTCATTACCTACTTCAAGCCACCGTGCAGATTTCTAGGAAAACAGCCGGGACAGGATAATTAGTTCACTGTATACTATATGGAGTTTAAAAAAAAAAAAAGCTTTCTGGTTTAGTTTTTTTCTTGAGAATGTGAAACTCAAATGAGAGTTAGTCAGTCGAAAGTATTGGCGTAAATAGTAGATGCAGACCTGTATACAATTATTCTCAAAGAAAAGATAAAAAGGCAGCCTTATTGTTCGCTTAACTAATCTATCTGAGCGTTTTCCTGTGAGACGAGGTGTTTAATAAAATTTTATGTTCATTCTATTTCTAGAGAGTTGGAAAGCTCCGCACAGAATTTGGGTGGAGGTAACATCGGTCTCGGGGCAACTTCATTCCTATGCCAGGTAGTTGTATTTACTAAATTATTCTGACTAACCTGGCAAATCATTGAATTATTATTTATCTAGCACGACGACCTAACGACCCAGCAAATTTGTGTGCAATATGTTTATTTTGTTCAAGCCTTGCGAACTAAGCCTCGAGCCAGAAAAAATAATACGAATTACTTGAACAAACTCCTGCCAGAATAAACACGATTACTGCTGTCCATTCGTTATCATCGAAGGGGTCGGCTCAGCTACTTCCTTCATCGCAACACTTTTTTATTTCTTAGGCTAGGGTCCAATCCCCTGAACCTGCATATGTGCCTGCGCTTGTTGATTTTCTCTTAGAAATAAACATACCACTAATTATGTGGTGTTTCGCATACACCTAGGATCCAACGTTGGATCGTACCTCGTTGTACGTTGACATGGTGAAAACCCATCGGTGGTTGGACCGAGTCCACGAATACACTCATCACACAGCATCCATTCTGCAGAAGAACAACTTGAAGAGGTCGAACAACCAGGTGTTCTGCGCGAAACGTCGACAGAGACTGCCTGTTCCCAGAGGGCACAATATTCCACCTCCGTGAGTTACAGATGCTCGCTAGATAATTGTTTCGTTAGGTATTTGTTTTCCTGCCTCGTAATAAAGGGCACGGTATATACGGGACATAATAAAGATCGCGATGGCGTTTTCAGTTCGCAGGTTGTAGGGTGCATATGAATCGATCCATCTTTGTACTTTCATAGTGGTTACTAACATTCAAGTTCATATCCGGTATCAAGTAGTACTAAAGCTAAAATCGGGTAACAACGGGGGGTGCAGGGTACAATCCGTAAATGGACTAACTCAATATGAGTCATATATATACGATTAACGTTTTGCTGCTGTTATGGCTGTCCATTTTCCATGTTACAGTCCCGTCGATACATTCCTGAGCACAATGCAGCGGGGACTCACCGATATGTCCATCGACATCGTCCGGCCTTGTGGCCAGAATGCTGTTCTCAAAATCACGTTGGGGCGCACCCTCAAGGCAATCGTCGTTTTACGAGGTCTCCTGATCGAATGGGTTAGTTTTTAGATAGAGAAATTTTACTTAGAAAATTTAGACCAGGCGTTGAATCTTATGCGCGTAAAATGTTCGTCTTCGTCCTCGGCGACGCAACCATAGTAAAATTGGAAGGGCAAATGCCAAAAGAATTCGTTTTCAGAAGTTTTGTTTTTCCTCAAGCACAGGCGTCATGTCATGACTAAGTATCTAGTAAAATTAATCGGATTTGTGAAAATATTGATTAGTAGCCGCATCTTCTCCAGGTATTAGTTAAGGGATTCACCGAAGAATTGTACACTGCCGATGACCAGCTGGATCTGTGGACCCCGTCACGTTTCGCCGTGTTCCAGAAGGTCACCGAGCATGCTAGCGCGGCCATGCTGCACTTCCATGTGCCTAGCATGCACGAAGTCGCTGTGAAATCCTTTCTCGTACGTATAGCGGCTGTTTTCATATCATTAACAGATAGTAACGCGAGGGAAAATCTTGCAGCAATCATTTTCATGGGTAAAAGCCCGTAACTTTACGACGACAATGATATGTCTTTAACAAGTTATTAATCTCAGTTTTTCCGTGTTTCTGTCGATCTCGTTAATGCGACGTCAATATCAACAGCACTGGCTACATAGCTACTTGACGTTATTTTCGGATGTCTGCCGCCGCTGTAATCGGCATCTGCAAAATCATTTCCCGCCGACATGGCATTGCGTCCGGACCTGCGAGGCGTACCATGAAACATGCAGGCCGTGAACGGCCTGAATAAAATGTCAAGGAATGGCGAACTTCCACCCGGAACTCGGAGGGAAAAACCAAATTGATCCCAAGAACATAGGAGACTAGCGAAAACGACCTATGTGGCCCATATTAGAGGGAGCTCTGTCTACAGTTATTTAAACGACTCGTATAACAGGGCTACCATTGCGCTGGAGCCAGTTTCTATTTATATGTTGCTTCTGTGAATAGAGAGTTTTCACTGCAGCCTTCGCGAAGGGAAGGCGACAGAACTGAATTCTGTCAATTAATAGGCTAAGTTCTGGTAACATTCGACGAACTTAGATAATCACTCGTAGATAAGGACATAGTTGGTGTATATTACGTATGTAATTTATCACACAGCGCGTATGTACAGTATCGAGACGAATGACTAACCAACTTTAGAAGACACGAGCATAACATAATAAAAATAATGCACATTGCGTGTCTGGTCCTCTTGAAGCTTGGTTCCCATGTATCCTTGTTTACACGTGTTTACATAGTGTTTCTACGCGTTTTAGTTGCAATACAATAACTACGGGAATAGGGACCTCCTTGTCTCTTAATTTTCAGAAGTATAACCGTCGCTTACTCATATATACTGCTTAGGGGTCAGTTTTCTCGTTCATCATTCCTGAGGTGATTCTAACCACCTTGTCAGTTCCTAGGGGCTGGAATTACCCAGCCCCTAACGTATCCCTCCTGATTACTGTGAAAAATGGTTGCCTACATTGACTTCGCTCAGTAGGAAATGCAGTGACCGACATGTGTACAATAAATTTTGATGCTCTATATATAAGGTACTCTCGTTTGGGTTGAAAGTATAATTTGGTTAGCTCTTTTGTCTACAAATGTTTTGACACAATCCGAAAGTGGAAAGGGTTACCTTCTATTCTGCAGGATGTTTTCTCCTGGTATGTTTGCTCCGAGCCATGTCATGCTCTGGTCAGCTGTATTGGGCCATGTCAACTATACACTATATGCTTAAAACAAGTATTTTCTTCATTTGAAAGTGCATAACATGTAGTTCGTTATAATATTAATGTTAAGTTTATTTACACATTGTTTACAAATGTGGAAATGACACCAATCTCGATATATGTTTAGGCACTTATTGCCTTTCATAAGCTTATCTGCGTGCCGCATGTGTTTCACAAAAATTCTCCAGTAGCAGGAAAACAACTAAGCCAACAACCAACAATCCCATGCAATAATACAGCAGTTTATAAAACGCAGACCACCCGAATATTTTTGACCCTCATTTACTATTTTGTAGGAATTCGTGCGTAAGCTTAGATTTCAGAAATAGCGGACACCCAGACATGGCCGACTGGATGATGTTAAACGCACACTGCTCTTACTGATTCCCCTATGCGCCTATCCTCTACAAACGCTTCAATACAGTTCTGATTAGAAGTCTGCATAGATCTTCCTCCGAGTTTGATCACACATCGAGTACTCTGTGGAACAAATTTCGTTTAGGCTATGCCCTCCAGTAGCATTAGACATTCCAACATACTTCCACTGACTTTGTTATAAGAATTTTATGGTCAGCTATTTCGTGCGAGTTTCATTAACGACGTTAGGAAATTAATCGGTATGCATTGTGGCGACACTGCCCTCGAGTGTGTCTTGCGTGTCCTCGCCGCTCATCTCCGCGTCTCGTCCCTCTAGCCCCATAGCGCCGACGTGGCTAGCATGACTTGACGTATCTAAGCCCTCTTCCATTTCACCCTCTTCGAGCAATGCCACATCGTCATCATTATCTTCATCAGCTAGCAATATATCATCTGATCTGCCCAGCACGTCGTCCCTCCCGCCATTACTACTGTTGTTTAGCTGTTGCAGCTGCTGTACTGCGCTTAGAAGTACCTGGAATTCGTAAATGGAGAATATAAGTAGTACTCGATCTAGCGGAAAAACGTCCCTTTTCGTTCGCTGCCCCGTTCTCTTTCATATTTTTTATTTATTGGTCTTCGCATCATTAATGTTAACGCGGACTTGATAGGTGTTCTCCTTGCCTTCAAGACAGGAAATGTGTCGTTTTACTATTATTTAGTAAGAAAACCGCCAAATGCGTCAATGTCGGTGGTTTGGTGTGATGCCGACAAAAAAAACTGCTGTACCATAAAATCTTGACATCGTCTATTTATCAACGGTTTACCTAGGCATTACGACCGGTGTGCAACTTCCCTCTCCGATTACTTCTTAGCTAAAGCAATCCTCCGATCCCATAAAACTTTCATCGTCGCTGTTTTTCATGTGAAGCATAACGACGCTGCATTAACAATTAAGAAGCTACTGCACTTTTTCTGAAAACTGAGTTCCAATGCCGTCGCATTATGTGCCTGCCTGTTGGATCATCCCTGGGCTAAATATATACTGGTCAGGTACTCCTTTTCCCCTTCTAGAGGCTCACCTGGAACTGCCGGTGATGCTGTTCAATTCGTCTGGCCAACGCTTCGCGTCTGCTCTGCAATTCCACCATGCCTCTTTCCGCACGTTCCAACTCACGGGCGGTTTCCGTACGATCCTTTTCTTTGCGGATGACTCCTGCCATCGCATTATAGTGTTCCTTGTTTGCGCGGATCTTCAAAATAAGGCAGAAAATGGCTCTAAGTAAAACTGGATTTTTTTGCGACATTTTATTTTCGGCTGTTGTGCAGTCACTGCGCCAACAGACATGCGACGTCACTACTATATCTGGAGACAGCTATCCAGAGGAAATCGAAAATATTAAAGGAACTTGCATCACATCCGTGCATGTCAGAGACCATGCGTATGAAGAGACAAAAGGGTGCGCCACTTGTGAATCTCAATAAATTAACAAAAATGAACTAATATTTAGATTAGCATACACTCGATCCAGGGATAATTAAAATTTGTCATATTACATCCTAATGGAGATCAAATCAAGACAGTGGTGACAAGATGTTACTAACTTATTCGATATGGTATGGAGGCATAACTAACAATGTGGCACGTTTTTTTTCGAAAACTGTCGCGTCGTTGCTTTTTCCGCAAATTAAAATGATAAAAAAAGTGGCAAAGATAAGCTATCGGTAACTAATATTAGTGTAGGTGAATATTGTTATGTACACCCGTCCAGAAGCTTCCAGAGCACTGGCTTCGATATATGAATACTAAAGGACAGCATCTCTAAACCACGCTAAACAAACAATTGTTTTCATCGTGAGCTCAAAAGCTATAGCGAGCGGCAATTTTTCTTGGGTGCTCTTCTTAGGCTTTAGTTTCATGTTTCCGTAAGTCTAGATAGTAAGTTCAGACTAAGAGGTGACTTTTGGCATCCACGAAAACATTTTGTAATGATGTTTAGTTTTGCTATCTATAGTCGCGCACCTGAACCGAAACTGAGACGAAAGAAAAATAAGGTTGTGAGCACTAGCTAAGGAAATTTTGTTAAGATCCCAAAATGAAAAATTAGATGTGCGCCACCAGAATAATGTGGAACTTTGATCATAATAACGTATGTTAAAATCTTGCGTGCACTCCTCCGCCTTATAATCAGGTTGAGTAATAAGTATCAAACAGCAATCGGTAAGAAATTCGTAGGTCGTACAGACCTGTCTAGCAGTGGCGAGTTGCTCTTTTCCGCTAGCAATCGCTTCGCCTGTTTGACGGATCTCGTCTCCGATGTGTGAATACAACTCGTTGTATTGCGTAAGTTCTGCCTCGTTCATCGCAAGGACCTGTTTTAGTTAATAGCGATTACAATAGCGATGTGAGTGTTAATTGCTGCGTTACATGATGATAATCAGGACTGTTTAATTTTTGCTCTTTCAATTTACCAAATTATTCTTTTCGTTGGTTCAGTTACATCACTTAGACTTTACAGTGGCTGCGAGCCAATAGCCAAAATAAGCCGGCCGTAGAGTGACACTAAGAATAAATTATGGGGGATATCGACGGAAGTAAAAGATGGAAAAATATTTCCTCAGAAAATTTGTTCGTTGTTATGCTCGTTTGATTTCGATTACCTTATGTGACTTCATCATCGATTTGAGGCATCCGTCGACAGCATTCTCGAGGTCGGCCAACGAAGTGCTACACTGCTCTTCCTCGCCCTCCTCCTGGCCAGCCCATTTTACAAAGCTTCGCATCAACAGCTCGAGTCTGAAAAGGCGAATTAATAATCAGATAGGGCACGCACGAACGATAAAGCCGTATAGAGACCGTGTCTATATCGCAAACGGTGATTCATTAACATAGAATGCCGCAATGCCACTCAGTATGACAAGGTAGCAGCAAATAATTAGAGATCATATATTTCGACAACCAGATAAACTTAATAGATGTGAATCTTCTAGCCGATTGTCAGAGAACTACAGGTCTATGGTATATCAGATCGTCTTTTTCCACAGCAGGGTCTACTTTCATTTCCTTTTTCTTTTTCTACTTTCGCTTTTGAAATAAGAACAAAACAAAAACAAAACACGCCTTGTTAACAAGTCGGTCTTTTCCACTCGGTTTTCACATTGGTCGTATGCGACAGTACCGTGGTAGCACATATCCGTAGGTTAAGAAACATAAGCAGCGCACACCTTCTGTCATCACCCATTCCTTCACCGTCGATCAGCAGCTTTCGGCGAATGATCTCATCCTCGTTCACTGAATTGCCGCCCATAGTTTCCTGCGCAATAAAAACGCACAAAATTCACGTTGAGAATTGGTGGACGTTCACCTATGAGCCTTGACCACGCTCCCGGCCGTTTTGGTACTCATGAACGATGTGATTATACGTGAATTCGCAGAACTAACACCGCTGGCATCAACAACAACGGTGAGCGGCTTTTCATACCTGGATTGCCGCAAGAAAACACCGAAACATTCGCTAATTCGGGTTTGTGCCACGTTCCGACTGGTCGATTTGTCGCTGGTTGAAGAGTGGTCCTTGATGGAGGTTGATGGTAAACAGCAACGAATGAAGAGACTTTGATGCTTTTAGCCGGGTCGGCCAGGATGTGCACACCTATGATCTTCTGTGTGATCTCTGTGTGAGTGTCAGGCCCCCGCGAAGCCTTTTCAGTCCGAGGTATACTAACAAGAAAAAGTGCTGGACTAATCTAAACAAGCTGAATCGCCGATGTTACGTTCATTCTAGTTGCACAGTTCTACCATGGCAATTCATTAAGTAAAATACGTGGATGAGCACGCAAACTCTTGCGGCCGTTGTGGCTTTTCTCCGAAAATTGACAGAATTGAGTAGGTGGTGACTAACATAACTCTTATGTTAGCAAGTTGCATGAATTACTTCGATCGCTTCGAAAATTAAACCGGGTTCTTCTGTGTACCACCCGTGAGTTTCTTGGTTACAAACGTAGAATCTACATGAGTTACATGACTCTCTTTGTATCTATGAAATTACGCAATTTAGTATTGCACTACCCACATAATAAACTCTTAACGCGCGTTACAAACAAAAAACCTTGTTTGCCGCCCGACAGACAACTCTGATAAACTCAAACTCTGAATCCATTCATCCGTTTCATCTCTTTTGATGGTGCTCCATGTTGTTCTTGCCCGCTTCTTGAACCGCCCGATTCGAAGTGCCACCCTTGAAGCAGAACCAGTATGCAGAACCAGTGGATAATCACAAGCATAAACATTATGAAAACACCTGAAGACCGTCCTTTGAAGTTCTGCGGGGTCCACCGGTGTGTGACCTTATCGTGAAGGCGCCCCTTATCTAAATCAGAAATTTACAAGAAATTGTAAAAGCTTCGGTTATAATTACAGACCCTGTCGTGAGCAAGCCTTACGGAACTGACGTGCGTGGTGTAGGCAACGAATTAAGGAGGCAGACGAACGTGGAGGAAAAAGAGACGCATGTTTCGCGCAGTGGGATCTGTATTAGGGGCAATGCGGCCAGTGGCCGGCTCAATGGCGAGCACTAATTTGGGCTCGGCACGAACTCCGACTCGTTTTAATGCCAGCGTACTTCTGGCACCTGTGCCAGCTGCATATGAACCGAACCGTTGGAACAGCGGCTCCGTAATTAAATTTTGCTATGGAAAAGGGACACGGACTACTGACATGGCAGCAGTAAAACGTTTTTATCGGTATAGCCTAAAGCAGAATTCAATACTGCATGAATTAAATACAATGCGCGCGCAGCGACGAATCAAATAGAATGTACATAGTTTAGAAGGAAAGATGCGTGTTTGCACGCACTACGCTATTCATTGACTTCTTCAGGCAAGCAGCGACTACATTCTGCGCACATTCCTTCTTCGGAAGGATCGGTGTCACTGTTTTCGGATCAGCCTATCTAAGACTGTTGCAAGAATCCAGTGTGCCCGATGCACTTCTCTTTTACGCGGTGAACAGGATTTCTTTTGTGTTAATTTAGATCCAGTAGTTGAGTAAAATTTGCCAACATTTTTATATTGTTCTTGCTGTTATTATTACTTTATAACTGTAGAAGACTACCGATGACACTTCTCAAGGTGCATTTCAATATGTTTTGATCTCTCTTAGGCATTGTCCAGTGTTTCAAATCGAGGCGTTCCGCATTGACCTGTATTGCTCGTAATGAAAAAATGGCACTCTTACTGTTGCTTGATTCAACCTTCTAAAAACCGCTACTATGGACGTTAACCGTTGGCTAATGGTTCGGCCTTTATATTTTTTGATACAACCTGTGTACAACAAGTGTAGTCTATTGGCAGTGTATTATTCAAGTATAGTGTGTTAGAAGAACTTATACCTAAAACATAATTTATTTCAGGCTGAACTGTGGTCTGTGGATCCACGCTGTGCCTGGACGAGACAGAAAACTTTGGAGAAAAACGCCCGAACAGCTAGACCAGTTACGCAAGCACGTCTTCTGCCGACGACACGAGTGCAAGGTCCGTAGCTGGCACTTTTAGGCCAAACTGCTTCAGACTGCCTGAAGACTTCGGGACTCTTTGTGTCATTTTGGCCCACCCAGCTTCTTTGAAATGGCTCAATTCATGTCATTGTCAAGACTTTTACAAATATAGCCACTTCTATCGACTAATAGCAGAGTCTGGCTAAATGGCTGCTAGATCAAACAGATAGAACGGAACTAGATTAAACTGGGCTATCATCTAATTGGCGTACTCACAAATTCGCCCTGCCGTTCACTGTACAGTGACCTGCAATCTAGTCCGTTGGTCTGACTCTGTAGCTGTATTTGTTTAAATCGCCTTTCTCTATATGTTTCAGATATTGGACAAGATGGTCGGTCAGGAGTATAAGAATCCAAAGTTTCTTCCGGATTCCATCTACGAAGCGTACGACGCATTTAAACCCCCCGACCATGTCTATAAGCCTTGGAAATAATTTGCACCTGGCGACCCGGACTGCGCACAGGTCGCAGTTATCTTAGAAGGCGAATACAGCTCTTCTTAGACGTTAGGTTGTATTACGGCTCAGGCGCTGTCTGACAGACCGCGGCGGGGTAGTACACAAAGAGGTCGCCTAGTTACTTTCTATGTGAAGAAAGAGTTCCCCAACGTTCTAAAGCAATATATGAGAGAAAGGCGTGCTAATAAATTTTATCTAGTTGTATTTCCGTAGTAATGTGTTGTATTTTTACGTTGTAGATTTGCAAAAGTACAGTGAGAACGTCTAGATTTGGGCACATTTTCAGGTATTGCACGCAAGCAAGGTCTAATGTAAATTTCTTACGGCAACTTGAAGAAATCAGGACTAATCGACCGATAAGTTGCTTGTAGAGAAATTTTCATACAATTCAAATCGCGGTTGCGACAGAGGATATAACTAGGAAAAACGCCTTATAGAAGGTTTGACGTCGAACACCACATGCAATTAGGAGGCAAAAGGCGATGGCGCAGCACATGTGGCTGGAGGGTACATATCCCAATCGCTGCGTCATCAAGCAGTCGGTCACCCTGTACTCCTCCAAAAGCAACTCGTTTGCAGCAGGCGGTACGGCAAGGTGTAAGGTATCCCGGTAGTCAGTTCTGCAAGCTGGCCGCTCTACCTTGGCCCATGCGAGGGTTTCAACCATAGTTAATGAGGAGTCTCTATTGGCTCATCGGCTCCGCGGAGGTAGCAGCACTTCGGTGTTGTCTGCGGGGCTCCCTGCTGCCTGGGGTTCAGGCATAATATGGCGCCTGCCATTGACTAGTGAATTCTTGCGAGACACACTGCGACTTCTGTAATGCTGGTGCAGTTTTTGAGTTCTACGGCATGACTCGTTGGAGGTATCGTTAATATAGGGATCCGCGTACCCGCACGAAAATCTTTATCATACGGCAATTACGAGCCAGTCAAGGCTTGTTTCGTTACATATCGTAACGACATCATTCTCGGAAACGCAGTACGGAGGACAGCTACCATTGTCACCCCTTGCTAGCATCTTGCTGAATGGACGCATCCTCGTAGCTAGTGTGGAGCTATCTCTATTGCTTTAAAGCTGACCATCAGCCAACATTTAACGTCCACGGTAACAGTTTTTGCATTACTTCGTAAGGCGGACCCTATATAAACATATATATATATACATATATATATATATATACATATATATATATATATAAGTGTGGAGCAATCTGACGCAACGTTAACTACTGCCGAACCTTTTCAGTGTTTATTGAAGGGCTTGTGAATGCGTGACTTGCCTCCGGTGACCAATGTGAAATTACAACACGAAACTCTAGTTCTCCCACCATCCCGTCAGGCTTTGGAGTGTGTCAGTGGTAGTTTGAGCAACACGTTGAGCGCCATTGCCAGTTGGGCATGTATGACAAAAACTCATCCCGACAACACACTGCACGTTCCAAGAAACAATTGGGCTCTAATGGGTTGCAAGTAGCTTCTACCAGGCTGGCGTATATCAAAGAAAAGGGTGTTATTTGTTTCAGAAATCATCTTTTTCATTTTCTGGGGGCATACTGTGATAGACGAGTTTTCGTACATTCAAGGACCAAAATGAGAGCGATTTTTTGAGGAAAAATAGCAAGTAAGGCTAAAAAGGATTATTTATTCAACGCTTCATGAAGAATGTTTTCGTCATTAAAATAGTCTCAGTTGCAATATATATATATATATATATATATATATATATATATAT
>MNPL01004960.1:0-20353 GCA_002081605.1 Tropilaelaps mercedesae
ATATATATATATATATATATATAGGATTCCAATGCTCTGTACGGAACTGGCCTATGCATGATTTTATATTGAGTAAGAAGTAGAGGCGGCAACCGCGAGCTGTGACTTCGAGATTAGGCCTCATTAAACCCCTTCCAAAGCGTCTCCTACTCCTTCCCCTCTCTGACAAAGCTTCGTCTCTGCCTGTCCCGTTTCCTGGATACCAGGCTCTGACCGCAGAGGAATCTACCCAGATTCTGCTCCCATCTTCCCACAGCCTAAAAACGTGTTGACCTCGCCACAAGGGTCACACAAAGTCACTGCCGTGTCTGCCACTGAGGGTGCCATGACCGACGCGGTTCTGCGTAACCCAGCTTAGCACCATATAACCACGCATATTTTCCGATACAGCAGTTAATAGTGCCTGTAAATTTGGAAACACCCGAAACTGCCCAGCTACGAGAAAAGCAGAGAGGATTTTCGAAATGAACTAAGGATCAGGGAGTTGGCCAATCTCTCAGAGGCGCTCACACAACAAAAGCAATCTCTATATTCACATAATTCCCAATTGCGTCTTCTTCTTCTTTCTCTATTAGATATAATGCTTCTTTCTACTCTCCCATTCGTGAAGTAAAGCGCAGCCATAAGCAGTCACGCCTGCGTTACTGGTCTAGAAAGCTGAGACGTTATACGGTTACTAAATGGTTGCCTTTCCTTCTGGATTTTGGTAACTACAGGTGTGTATTCGGTCCACAATGTAATATACGCATACTATCGTTTTTATTAATTGTTCTAGAATGCCCATTGCCTCTCTCATCCCATAATAACTATACAAAAAAGAGAAGTTCATACGATAACCGATATCTTAATTCTTACATGCATATTATTTCGAGTGCGCTAATGATCTTCTTTCATCCTACAATAGAAAATCGAAACCTGATTCTGCGCCAGTCCCCATTTGCTGGGCACGGCATTCACTGACACGTCTCCATTACTTGTTTAGGTATATATGGGCTGGTTGCTTCTCTCATAATTTAGTCTGAGATTCACTAGAAGCGGTATACAGCTAAATACACCGTCAAGAGCTCGGATTCGTAAAGCTCGCTAAACTCATTTGCTGCACATTTACTACAGCTACGTAGATACTGAGATCCTAAAAAGCAACCACAGACCTAGCACACGTCCGTAAGTTTCGCCAAATCAGCACGGGAAACATTCCCCAGGAGTCCCACAAGCTTTTAGCTCTATAGACCCGTTGTTTCTGGGCAACCGATTGTTTTTTTTTCGAAAGGGCAAGTATGTAATGAAGTCATTATAAACGTTATAATCAGAAAGAAGACCTAGCTCCATGAAATTTCCCGTGGGATCTCGCTGGTACACGATATATCCATAGGGTCTATCTTAAAAATCGCATTCATGAATTAAGTCTTGAGCGAAAGACAAACAGGTCGTCATGACGAGCCGTAAGATATGAGCATTTATTTATTGATTAGGAATCCTGTTTTTAAAAAATGTGTTTTAAAAGCAGACATTTTCCACTTTGGCATACATTTCTGCTGGAGTCTATTAATCCAGTTGAAAATGCATTCAAGATCGGAAGGCAATTTAAGACATCATATACAAATACAGGCAAACCGCTAGATAATGTGGTGGTTTAATAACTAATAAAGTTTTCACAATATTACGTTTATCTTGAAATATTCGTTTTATGAGGAGGATTGAGCGAGAGCATTGAAGCAAAACACGTTTCTTATGGTCTATCATGGTACTATTTCTTCTCATACCTTGCATCTAATATCGGAGCCTTCGACCTAACACACAATAAAACAGTTGTCCCAACTTATAAACTACAGCCGCAGGCACTAAGAACTGTTACCGAGAAAACACACGGCGCTTATCTATACACGTCTGGATATTTCTCCTATCCGTTTTTCGTTCGATTTTAGCTCTGTGTTTTTATATTTAGAATGCTAACAGGCTTCATCCTTCCAATATTGCCTCTGAATGTATCTCCTAATCGTACTTAGAGCTCTGAGTCGCGTCCCATAATGCTCAATCGTAGCCGCTCAGAAACTGATCAATTCTCTATCAGCAGGAGAGGCGCGTCGATTCAAAGGTATCTTCCCCTGATCTTCGCTCACTTAATTGCTCCATCGGTGTTCTTAACGAGAAGCTAAAAGTATCTTTTGTAAATGAATGTAAACGCTTTTATGCCCTTCGTTACAACTATATCATAATATTCGTATATAACAATACGACTCGTTTTATTAGTCAACTGCAATACACAATTTATGAATTGACTAACCCACACAAATCCCGGACCTTCTATCGTAAGTTAACGAATCAAACTATTTTCGAAGCGCCAGACATACAGCGGTGCCTGGCGGTCTCCATCTCCGACTAAACAACGTGAATTTTCCTGTGATTAGACGAAAGTGCACGTCTTTTAGCATAAATAAAATGCCCACTACATTGACATATTTCGAAACTTTTATGATCATTCTTGTGCCTAAACGCATTTATCACAAACTTATCACAGACAAAGCAGTGCGCAACATTGAAAAATTACAGACTAGTCCACCCTCATCATTTATTGTCGAGATTGATACATCGACAGTTTCATCAACTATTATTATTATGATAAAAAACAGAATGTCTGCGCAGTGCTCAATAATGTTGTCACACTGTGTTTTTGTCGAAACATACCGCGTTTACATATTGCGTCGTTCATCTCTATTTTTTACTCCAAGTAGAGTTAATGCAGTCCTTGCACAACGTATAGGTTTACAAGAAGCGTCGTTGTCCGGTGAACAGGTAAAACTGCAAACACGTTACAGAGCGTGAAGACACTCTTGGCAACAGTGGAAACTAATAAAACAGCACGTAACCCATTTCAGTAAACAAAATTCCGGGTTAAACGCGACAACCCAAGAAGCGGCATGAGTGACGGAAAAATTACACATTTGTGTGGAGAAATTGCAATTTTGGTAAATAAATAAATGAAGGTTTACGATTTGTCCCAGTTCGTAGAAGCAAATATTGTATTTCCTTATCACTCGCGAATATGTTAGATACGTCTTTTATTGATGATTACATTACTTCTGGCTCAATCGATTTTCAACAATTTGAGCCATTTCTAAAGTGCTTGGCTATTATGTTCAAGTAACAACACAACTTATTCTATGATATATTGATTGTAGAGTACTTGTTCTACGTGTGTAAGTTTCAAATGTAACTTAAGCATAAAGTAGTGGATTATCTATTTTAAAAGATATTTACGGTACACAAGTTGAGTTGTGACGTACACTCAGTTTCCGAATTTTACATATCTAGCCCAATAAGAAACAAAATAAAGCAAGCAAAATTTCTACGAGAAATGTAAATAAAATAACAAAGTATCATTCATAATTTTATAACAATCGAATACAGCATTCCATGAGAGGAAGCATTGTCCTATCATAAAACTCTTTACTCATATTGCAATATTAAGCTTATTAGATTTTTTTTCTAGATAAGCTGTTATAGGTAAAAGTAACTTAAGCTAAAATTTATTAGAAGTCCACAAGAACCCGCAAAAAAACAAGAGAATCTCCGAAAACACAATACTTGATCTCCTAAAATCGAATAAGCGTGTATAGAAGATAATATAACGTAAAACACAAGCCGCATCATCCTGCCTGCCTATATTGCCACGTGCTCATTTTTCATGGATCGAAAGCACTGGACAGCTATCTTCTCTGTAACTCGATCCATACAATTTGGCACCCCTCAATTTCTACAAGGCAAAAAGTAGTATGCAACCGATTGATTGGTTGATAAGTCAACGAACTCTTGACTCAAGTTAATATAAGCCATATTGTACGTATGTACAGCCTCCTATTGGCGTCCTCATCGATCACAATAATAGGGCGTATCTCTCTCCGGCAACTTCGTAACGTGGACTGGGCGAGCAATTGGTGGGTTGTGATGTTCTACTCTCAGTCGAAGCTTCTAGCGGAAAGCTCTCTGAACAACAGCGACCACCGACGATGTTGAGGCTACGAAGAGGCGTGAGGCGTTTACTTTGTGCTTTACAATCTTGGTGCCTGCACGCGTCAGTGCGTGCGCTGCCAATGTATATATACATTTCAAGTCATACACTATCTACCTGTTATCCTGGGGTGTACTCCTGCAGAACGTCGTCTGTCCCTCAGCGCAGAACCAACACAATGTGTATTCTATCAAATCCAACACAAGTGAGATTTTCCTCTACAGGTTTCTATCGGCCCTCAACGCTATACAACGCCCCCTTTCAGGTCCCTCTTCAAAACCCAAAGCAAGCAATGAACGCAGCCGCGAGCTCTGTCTGCCACAGCGCAGCGAACGCAATCAATAATAATGAGCAGCAGCAACAGGAGTAAGGAGGCCATCAAGAACTGTAATGTAAGACTGGAGCCGTTTCGGCCATCGGTTCGTTTCACTCCCAACCTTAAATAATAAGCGCGATTATTATGGTCCATTGTTGTTGCTAATAAAAGCCGTATATAATTACGCCTAGTTAAGGTGAAGTCCCTCTCGATACTTGAGAAAAAGCGGAACGCAATAGAACATTCAGAAAGCCATGTTGTATTCAAGGCTCCTTCGGAGCAATTAACCAACAGTAATTACTTTCAGCCACAGTTGACGAGTTCTCATCATTAACTATAAAATAAAAATGCACAAAGCCGAGAAATACTCAGTTGTTGTTAAATTTAATTGCTTATTGCGTATCGTAAGTCAACTCACAATAAGTTATTATTGTCTCTGCTAAAAGTTACCTATTTTTTTAAAGCTGACCATCAGCCAACATTTAACGTCTACGGTAGCAGTTTTTTTTTGCATTACGTCGTAAGACGAACCCCATGCAAACGTAAATGTGCACCGGCGGGGATAGCACCCGTGCACCTACGTGTCTCCTCCAGTCGCATGGCGCATGCGAATGCACCAAGCCACCGAGCTCGACTGCTAAAAGTTACCTAGCTAATAATAACCACCCAGTTAATTATTTTTTTTCACATGTAAAGACACATTGAAGGCAGGTCTGGAAAAAGTTACTTTGTACTGTACTGTGTATTCTTGTTCCAACATTATGTGGGGCCACAATAAGAACTAAGCCAACGTAATGTAGACAGACATGTCGAACGGCTAAAGTAGATAAAAAAAAATGTATGAAAAAGTATTATTGCGCCCCAAACAAATACCACTGTAATATAAACATAACTTATAAATTTTGCCTGTATGGAAAGGTAAGGCTGCCTATCCGGCTATAAATAGAATCAAATTTAGTTATCGTTAAGGATAGGACAGAGGAGCAACAATATATTTTAACTATCATCGTCATCATAAGATTGTAAAGATACGCCGACAGACAATCGCTGTGATCAAAACGTCCGTTACCACCATAACTACCAATGGGCACTAGCAACAACCAAGATACGGGTTAAAACCAGTACTATCGTATCAGCAGGATAAAGAACCAAAAAGGTATCGGTACAAAATCACGAATTGTTATAGTCCCCCATCGCTCCCATTAACACATCACTATCCTAAACATCATCGTAAACGAGCAGAACACAAATATTACCGTTTACACTTGACGGGAGAAGTGAAGAACACATATTTGCAATAAGACAAATAAGAAGACCGTCCTCCCCTCTCATGGTCTCGAAGTAGTGTCATTAACGTTCCGAACCCTGGGAGGATGGGGGGAATGGGAGTTTTAGCGGGTTTGTGAGTCTCCGCACTAGCCACTTTCTGGTTGCAGTGGCGCATGAGCATCAAGCGTTTACCTAAACCCCCATAAAAAAAAAAAAAAAAAGAAGACCGTCCAACTACGATTACAACTATCGCTGTTACTGTCACCACTTTTTCACTATTAGCTTTTCTAATTAGCTTTATCAGATCTAACCTCAGTGTGTATACGATAACTCGGTAACTCCATACGATAACTTGCTCCGTTCACATCTATGTACATAAATCGAAAAGAAGACGAAGCAAAAGCAACAGCGATTAACGCGAAGACGAACGTGAATCATGTGTTAAAAAAAGAAAGAGAACATTTAAACACCGATGAGAGCGAAGGACTAAATATTTAAGAAGATTGTAGAGGAGAAAGATTTTCGGGGGTACACTCCGAGAGTTATGCCAAGTGCGGGTTTCATAGAATCTTTTGCGAATTTAAGACATATGTTAACCTTTAGCGTTAACTTTCTTACAACCTTTTGAAGAAAACATTAGCATACTCTATCTGATTTTGGAATTTTCAATCATAAAGTAGGTCACCCTCATAAGTGATATATAAGTGACCTACGCAGAAGGTCTCGATAATCAGATCTTATCCCAGAAGAACTGACACAAATAATAAAACTCAAGTAGTTTCCTACGTATAAATTATATTCTACAATTAGCGCGCTGTATTTATTACCGACAGCCTTTGGTGATAATATTATTTGTATGTCTTAAAGTATTAACATTTGTGGCATTTTGCAGCCAAGCTGGCCTAAAACTCGCGCGGCGAACCTCGTGTTTTATATTATTGTCACGTGTTTTTTCGAGCGCGTTCCTCTTTGACCTTTTCAGGTGCACCCGCAGGACCCATACCTTTTGACACACGAAGACATACAGGGTACACTGCTACCTCAACTAGTAGTGACTCTTGCACGTAGAGTTACCAACGCTTTCCAGAGTGCTTGGAATATCTTCCAGTAGGCTGAGTAGTGCCTCTGTTCCAGCACACTATTTTGGATACCAAGATTATGTTTGTAGGTGCCAGATTATACAAGTTTCATTACTCCTCTTCATTTCTTTCTGCAAAGGAGAATGGCATAGGTTCCTATACCCAGATGATAGAGGTGCGAACCTGGATGTGGCGACGTCGGAAGGAAGCGGCCCAGAAGCACGTCGGTAGTGAGCTAACAATCTTTCTATGGCTCTCACTCATACCTCTTCTCTGGGACTCGTCGTGCCGGCGTAGCCGTCCCACGGGACCATAACTCTACAATATCACCGCCCTACCTGTCATCCAGCCCAAGACGAAGAAACGCCATCCGCTGTAGTTGAGAGAGCTCGCCACCTCTACAGCTTCTGAGTAAAAAAGAGACAGACAAACCTCGTCCATGGGGTCTTGCTAGAACTCCTTCTGATACATATACAAACACACACACACGCAAAATGCACCCATCGACCAGCCGATTCGATATCACTATGGCAAGATAGCAAACAAAACGAGACATGGTAGTAATCCGGTAGTAAAAAATGTGAAAGTGAAGATCCTTGTGCTATGAAAACGTGAATGACGAAATGCTACATGTCCTTTCGCTAACATAACTTGTCAACCATCGTTGCTCCTTCCTATGTGCAGGTATATTAGGTGGCAGCCAAATGATTCTTATAACTAGTTGATACATCTCGACCATGAATCTAGTGGACAGTTAAAATAACAGGAAAAGAATAATATTTGTCTTCTTGAGTTCAACTAGCTAAACTAGATACCACTGTCCAGCGATAAAACAGAACAATGTGTAGATTTTCCAGTTTGTTAATTTACATGTTTGTCTGTGTTCCTTTCTGTATTCAACTCTTAAGAGATTTATGACTATTTCGTTGAAGCCTCTCTCACCCTAAAGAAAACGCCCCGTATTGGCCAAAGTAATCAGCACTGGATCCCGAATAGCAATAGAAGGATTTTGGTGCAATGCATAGAACACAACTCGATGCATTCTATCCTTTGTCCTTTGTCGACAAACCTACCTCGATCGGTTGCAATGTGTTGAGTCACTCGAAGGAGTGGTGAATGTGTATCCTTGCTGAGCCTTTCTAAGATTCTCATGTTAGTTCAACAACATAACTCGTTTGGGCCTATAACTTGGTTTTCGATATCCGTCGTACGACCACCATAACACGATTTATCAGATAAAAAAATAAAGGAATAGTCGGCCACCGCGCACTTAAAGCATCCACTACCTCTCACCAGACTAACAGAGCTGCCGTCTGATCACATTTGCCGCTCTCCACACGCAACTCACTGGCGATTGCAAGTCAACTGAACAGAGGTTGAGAACTGGCGGCTGACCAATATCGCCTGCTCAGCTGCCTTCTGCTTGCTTTTGGTCGTCGTCTGCGGAGCCCCCAACGAGCACCGCTTTGCTATTGATTCAAGGAGCGCTTCAGTTCGAAGCGCTCACGTATATCGTATTGTTCCGCGAATTTAGTCGTTCCGCGTTCTAATCGACGGAACGAGGGCGCTCGCTGCTACCATCGCTGCCACTACATCATGTCAGAGAATCTAGCCGGTGAGAAGGCCTTCGGGAAAGGGTAAACGGTTGACACTCACTCTAGCTTCAGGAGAAGGGAAGGGCGTGCTTAACGACCTGTATACTTCTCTAAACGAAGTGTGGCTCAGTTCTGAGCGAAGAAAGAAAGAGACAGAATTTGTTTCTCGGAGAATCGCTCGTTAGTTAGGTTTTTCATGCAGTTTCATGAGCGAGGAAACCACAGCAAAATGACTGTCAAGCAGAATACCCGAGTCGTGCTGCACTATGCGATGGTACGACGAGGAAAGCGACACATACATTGGGCGGTCAATCAAATGAGACTAATCGAGTTCTTGTGCCTGCTATTCTTCGTGGGAGAAATAACTTGTGGCAAAATAATCCTCTTAAGTCTCCAACCGCTTTGAGCGGCCTTTAAACTAGAAAAGTAAAACAGAAAGTTTAATTAAGCGTGGGAAGTAAAATGAAAGTAAAATGTAATATTTCAAATGATGCTATAAACTGATAATTGGTCAATTACCTCATTTTGCAAGCACATATTTCCCAGAACACTACATTTATGCTGGCACTCATTACAATGCAAAGACAAATAAAGGCAGTGCAAAGAAAATGAAATGAGAACAAGTTAACCGAAAAAATACACGCTTGTACATTTATATCACGAAAATAGTTAATGAAATAAAGTCGCCTCGTTCTTGGTATTAATTAACTTTGGAAATTTGACATTCTCTCAACACTTCAGGTATGTAATATCGAATAAACAAATACATTTTCAGCTTAACCCTTGTATTGCTCTAAAAATGAAACGTCTACATTTGAGATTTACTTGCAATTCGTAATTTATTAACGGAACCGCTGTTATGCAACACTTAACAGGTTCTTCCATAGTGTAGTTTGAATGCTTAACAATATATTTTGTTATACTATTTTAGTGGCATGCCTCAGAACGTTTGGAGCTTCAAGCGGATGACTTCGTCACAAACTGTTTTGTCTTCTAAATATCGCAAGTTCGAAAAACGATTTATTTACCATTCACTGTACACGCATAGATTACGAGGTATTTATCTCGTAGATTGCAAGGCTACTTTGGCTGCCACCTACTGCTATTTTCATTAATCCGGCTGCTACATATGGCATGATTGCAACGCTCATAGATAGGAAATTGGCGTACAAGAAAAGCAATAACCAAATCGAAAGACGAAATTTACAAATATATGGAGCAGACTTTAAAGTAGACATGCAGAAAGTTTTGCAGATAAAAACACGTATGACGTACCGTGCTTAAATAGTGGAGCTGACCAGTTTTATTGTTAGTAGTAGATAGGATAAACATCAGTGTAAATATTAAGTAGAGTTCAAGATTAAGGCTTGATTGAAAATACACGGTAAATGCACAATTACGTACTCACCTGAAACTTTTTTGATATAATACATACGCATGCAAATTGTATAGATTATATGCTAGCTTTGTCTTTGAATATGAAATAAAATCCAGAAATAAAGTAAATCGAGTCTAGATTTTCTATATTTTAACAAACCTAGGGTTCGCAAGTGTCTACAACAAACAAATAGGCTAGTCAAGCATTACCGACTAAGCGAATGTTATGGCAACATCGAATAGTAATCATATAATAAAAATAAAGAAATGCAATCAAGCAATATTGCCATATGGTTTTTAGGCAATCACAAGGTCAAACCATGGTTAATGATGCCGTCTTTGCGAAATTGCGTCAATTAGATAGTGAGATAAGAATTCAAGGAATACGAAACGTTTGCCTCGCAGATAGGTGTCATACATCGTCAAGACCTCATAAGCTGAAAAAGTGAACAAAGGGGACTACTATTTCCAAGAAATCGCATTTGATAAACCTTTGTGTTGCGATTATCTTTGTGGATTGCCATCTTTGGCAGACCAATAAAATTTACTTTTTTATAGGTATCCGTGGAAAAACAGCGACAAAATGTGTTTTGTCAAAGGTAAAAGTAATTGTAACTTTCTGATTTGCAAACATTATGAAAACGATCGTGCTTATGGTATTTTGTTTGTGCTTGGGCCATTAGAAGGCGATATGCGTCTGATTCAAGGAATATACCTTACACTCCATAAGCACATTCCGAGGTGAATCTTAAACTACAGCCAAATAGCTTTTTTTTGGAGTAAATTGTGTCAGTGACTGCAATTATTCAACAAGTCGCTTCGTGTCCTTATACGATACGAACTAAGAAGATCCATATCCCTAAAAACTCGTTTTTGGGGTCCCAACCTCCCCTTCACTGAACAGCCCAAGTGTCTTATTAAATTTGTAAGCACTAAAGCAGCGCTTCTATTCCTCTTGAAGGCATGTTACATAGAGCCAGAGTTTTGGCAGCTGTTGCTGCAGTAGTGGCTTGAGGCTGTGGAGGAACAGCTACCACCTGGTGCATTTCCCTTACGAGGATGATACTAAAAAAGAACTAGGGAAATCAGCCATGGCGCCAGCTGGTCAGGAACAGAGAACGTGGAAAGAAGTGCAGTGCTTGTTGGATAGACGCAGAGGAGATCGAAAAGACCGTTTGCTAACGGAGGATGCACAGACCCTCTGAGTGTCTGCTGAGATGTATTAAGAAGAGGGAGCGAAGCAACAGAAGGAGGAAGCAAAGCAGGTGGGGACATCAAATTGATTTTTTCTTCGAAATTACACTTAGCTCTAGAGGTGGGTCATTGAGCATTTGATGCACCCACATAAGAGAACTAAAGATAAGCTTCTTTTGATTTGTGGCTTCTGGATAATTTTTGCTAATATTCAACGCATTTTGTCATGCCATTGAGTGCCCACAAATGAAATGCTCAAAAAATGAGCCACCAGACGCGAGCTTTATGCGTTCTAAGAAATAAACGTGTTAATATGTATCACCTGATAAGAGTATTAGTGCTATACAAATCCGTGAACGAAAAACAAGAACTGCACACCATATACAGAGGACGATGGTTTGAAAATACTTTCAGTTATTAAACTCGTTAGCATGTTCGTTTCAAAGTGCAAGATTCAATGAGCAGAAATCTTCGCCGCCGTTACAATTATAAACTTTATGAGACTCATGGTGCGATTACAATTATAAACTTTATTACTATCATTGTAATTAAGCCCTTTATCATAAGTTTTCGATTTTGGAATAACCATAATTATGTAGCTATACGTTACTAAGTGCCAACACTTTGTGAACAGTTTTGAAAGTGCACTGTCAAAATATCACTGAATTTAGGTTTGAGAAAAAAGTGATAATATACATCAACGTAAAAGAAGCTACATAACTTTCCATTTATCATTTCAGGCACGAAATGCATGAAATGATAAGCAGCATTGATTAACGACAAATTTTAGATAAGATTTTAATTTCTGACCAGTAGTAATATCCAGCAAAGCTATCGAAAATTGGTGACACTTTTGGGCGCTATGACACACTTTGACAGAATCCATTGCCTTTAGCGTCTGCATTTCTATTATAAAAAATGAGCTGTTAAAGAGAATTGAGGAAAGCCTATGCATTGAGACCCTAAACTGAAAAACGGATTGGAGAAATCAGACAATTATTTGTACAAGTTGAAGGTTGGACTCTTATGATTTTGTTTGATTTCCTGCTGAATCAACTTGGCAATTCAGACAAGTCCTTTAGTGGAAGCATAACGAAAGATTGAAAGTGTGTAACCAAATACAGATTGTTATAATGCGTTTACAATTTGATCCTCGAACGGACGGAAAGCTAAGCGTTTATTATTAAACCAATGTGCACAATTATAAGCAACAAAAAGCTTGGCTAGTACATATAAATGCGAAATATAAAACATGGGCTGCTTTCTAACCTACTTGACTTTTTTGGGGGGACTCTTGCTGTTTTAAGCATGGAACCCAGTTTGTAGTCACTTTACATCTCGAGTGTTACGGCTGGATCTTTTTCACAAATCTCTGGATAAGTGGTGCGGCCATCGAAAACACGTGTCCTCAATCCGGCGCTCTAGGCCGCCTGCTTGGCATACTCCTCCTCTTACGCCGTTTCTGATAACAAAAGAACAGGAGTGTCAATCCCAGTGGTAAACACTAATGCATATATTGGAATTATTTCCAATCTTCGCCGTTACGACTACTATCAATTTAGCACCTATTTTAATATTATCATATTGCATTTAACATGCTTTGGATGCTATCGACAACAGCAATATATTCTCTATAAAGGATGTATATACCGTGCATATGCGTAATATCCAATCTAGCAGCAGATGTGCATGCACACGTACATGACCAGATACACTCTTCTTTCCTGTTCTTCTCTGATCTTCGGCTTTGTCTAAATGATACAGCGTGAGCGCCGGTGGCTTATGGGCGGCCTGCATCGAGCGAAAGAATAACGCAGCCTGCCTGCTGGCTTCCCCAAAACTGGACTGGTTCTAATACAGCGACGAGAGCATATTCACTTTCACATCTTCGACATTTGCATGCAGAAATGTGTCCAACTCCAGGAACACTACTATTTTCAATTCCTCTTCTTTTTCTTCTCCAGGAAAAAACGGCTGTATCACATCCTAGTAAGATCTCTCACACTGATTATCGTATTCCCTTGCTTCTCTGCAACAGCACCAACATCTGTCTGTCCGAATACTTTAATCTTCCTTTATGTAGCTGGAAACTACTAAACGACCAGTTTTAACACTACTAGCGCACTAAGTTCCGATATTTGCTCTCTACACGATATTGCTTAGGAAAGGGTTCGTATTAAAGACCATTAAAATTTGTTACGAGTGGGAAACTTTCACGGCGCCTAATAGATTCGCCTATACGCAGTGTATACGTTTATATGGTAATTTATAGCACGCGCACGCGATTTGTATATACGAACTGGGCCAAAAGCAGAGGTTTCTTTCTCTGTAAATATTGTATTTATTATTAATGATTTTACAGAATTATTACAATTTCTATCCAATTTTTGCTTCTATACTTTTATGACCTTTGCTCTTTTGCTTATAATCATTCACGGCTTATTAAAACCAGTTAATATTATTATATCCACCTGTTATAAGGGAGCACTTACATAAAGACAACGAAAGATACAACGTTAATATAATAGTAGAATTTTAGTAATATGCAGAATCTAGGTATTATAGGTTCAATATGCTCCGTTGCTTTAAGAAGACCCAAAAGTAGTCTCTTTTACATGAGATGAACGAGAAGAAAATAACGGGTTTCGATGTATTTGGATAGAAAAGGCTTTATTAAAAAGTCTCATTCTTTGTCAAATCAGAAACATTGCTCTGCATGGCTTTAATAAGGTTTTAAAGTACATTTTAATATCGTTGCACGGTTAATTTAAGACCGCTTCAAGTTAATTTACGTGTTCGTATACATGACTACAGTGTATATAAAACAGACAATATTTCACATAAGATTTTTCATAGGTTTTACAGTGATGAAGAGGACGAACATGCAAGTGCATCGATCTTGTTGAGGACAGACTACTCAAATTCATTGCGACTCACACACAAAAGTACGCTACCTTAATGAAAAATAAGTAGGTTGTAAAATCATACCATAATTGATTACCACATGCAAACGGATAGATGAGGCCTTTTTAAAACATGTTACTACTCACGTTGCATGCTTGGCGCCGAGTAATGGGCAATATCCAGTATAGCTGTTTTTCATTTATTCATAAACCGAAACAACGTGCGGTTTCTCTTTTCAAAAGACTGGAGTGATCGTTTCATTTTTTATAAATCTGATTGATGCGTTTCTACCATGATGATTCGTTAGTAAAGGTCATATAGTGTGCAAACAAATAAAATACTGTTAGTTAACCTTTCATACTCATTTTCATCTGGTTCATTTTGCTGCACCATAACAATATTTTCTTGGCTCTTCCAATTTTATTTTTTGATGTATTTGCAAATAGCCCGAAGTTTCGCAGCAATATTCAACCACTATTTGATTAAGCTTGTTATATTCGACACAGTTGTACATTGTCGGCAATTTAGGCATTCGACTGCACACATTTGCTAGTTAGACTTATTTATTTATCATTTTCCGCTTTGCATCTCCAAAAAACCATTGCTCCACTTGGAATATTTGTCTCTCTGGCTCATATACGCAAATAAGCATGGAATTAAAAAGAAACATGACATGATTCAAAAAGCCGTAGCTCACGTTAAATTTTCCAGTCTTATTCATAGCGTAAGGAATTATGTTAGATTGCAAATTCTACTGAATGTACAGTAGGTGCTCCATGTAGACTGAGGTGCTAACACAATCGAAATTGACATTCTCATTGTAATAGCATCTTATAGTTGTTACTTGAGTGCGATATTCTTGAGGGTAGATATTGTGGAGTTCAATGGTTCCATCGGTCTTTGGTAGAAATGTATCTTTTCAAATGATGATTGTGGTGACGGGAAGAGGAGTAGCGGTTACAGCTCGTTCAGTTCAAACACCTGGCTCAATATCTGTTTTGTCTCTTAGAACAGTATCTCGTGTTTAATACACCCACATACATAACACGAAACGATTTTTCACGTACTATTATTTGGCGCTTTGGTTGCATATGGTATTTTTTGTCTGTTCTTACAGTTCGCATCGAATAACGCTATAATATTATTCTCTTAGTATGTAGCCCTGGCCGTCGACGTTCTGTACTGCTTGGGTGATACACTGGCTCAAGTTGACCTCCAATTTCTAAGATTTCGATGCTGCGTGATTCAACCGTGATATATAAAAAAAGTTGAAATGCCAAATAAAACTTATAAACCTTGCAAACCGGTAAGTAGTTCAATAGTCGCGGACCTAGTTAAGGAAGTGAATGAAAACAACGAAAAGCTGCTGTAGCAGAAGAGGGCATTACAAAGTCTGAAAGGAGACAAGAACGAAAGTAGCATGGTAGAAGACGGACGGTCGGAAAGCTGTGGCCATCTCCTCTACATCTTATACAGGGTTGACTATTGCGTAAATACATTTATAAAAAGACATTGCAAATCTATATGGTTTTATATACTTTAAAATTTTTTAGGTGATTCCATTGGGCTTTTTCACCAATAGAAATCAAGCGTGCGGCGAACGACGTTCTCGTCAAAAGCAGCGTAGGAAATGGGGAAGCTCGACATTCGTGTTACAAACCGCAAAGGGGCAAATGCTAGGTCGAACACCCGAAACCAGGTACTCCTCACAAAGCAAAGAGGAACGAAGAGTGGAACTGGGCCAAGAAATGATGAAGATGCAGTGAACGAGAGAAAATGGATGTCTTGGTAGTGATGGTGATGACAGTAGCGTTAGGAAAAACAGCTGTGAATAGTAAGGTCTTGGATGGACTCTATACCAGCCGTTAATATACCTGGAGCGGTCGTCGTGGTGATGCCTACTGTAAAGATAGACAGACGTTTTCTACCTTCAATCACCTTGTCAAAGGGCATTGCGAGATCCCCTGCAGTAGAACATCCTGTGGCAATTGGAGGCAGTCTAAGTTTAATAAAGTTTTAACGCCACTGAAGTATTTCATTGGGTTAAATTCGTTTTTTAAACAAGTTTTATAGAAAATGCATCGATTTGTTCTAGTGAACGAGCAAAGATCTGATGTAATTTATACTTTGTACCAACAAGCACAGCAAAGAATAGCATACAACGACAAATATGTTATAAAATAAAACAGTATACTGATGTTGGTGAAATATCATGAGCTTTAGTGCAAATCCAGTTAAACATTTCTTTCGTAAATGTGCATAATTGCCTTCTATCTGAAACCTTGACTCTAAAAATCGTGAGCATGTCATGTTGACGAATGAATAATGTTCATATCCTTCGTTAATATTTACAATGCCCTTATAGTCTATCATATCTCAGTCAAAGCATCCGCTAAACATATTTGCTGACATTTGACGTTGGAGCTCTGATTTTTTGTATTTCTTTGACAATCATCTTCATCCACAGGATCGTTACGATAAGCTTATAGGTAAACCGCTCAGTTGTTTTTTCATGTGTTTTACTAACAGTGTCTTTGTGTGTGTTTTACAGTGTTTTGCTAAATTGATAGATCTACTAAATTATTCAGTAAGAACAGCGCAACTTGTTATTATTAGATACTTGCAACAAATATATATGAACCAAATAAACTCTTTTTTTTAGATTGAAAACCCACATTGAGCAGAACCACTACAAAGTAGTTTATTTTTGAACTAGCAACTAACGCGAGATTCAGTTGTTGTCAAAGTTCTAGCGGCATCCTTAATACAATGTTACTTTTACTTTCTATTTCTAGAACAGCTAGATCATATGGTTCTTTAGTGCAAGTATCAATAAAATATTGTGGAGTAATCTCACTGATTGGTTTACCAATTCGTTTCGGTTTCAATATTCTACAAGGCCCATAAATTTATAAATAGATAGTCATAGTTTCTGAAAGGAATATAGCGCAATGCAGAACACACAGCTAATAATAACACAGAACGTTTTTCCCCCAAATGTAGCCAGCTTTAATCATTGCAAATCAAGCTCGTTTCGAATTCACCAAGCCCAAGCACGTTGAAATCTCGCACAGAGCGGGCTTTAGACCCCAGGGCAATTTAAATGTCAGAAGCAATTTGGCCTCTAATGTTGCGTGAAATCGAATAGGAACTGAATGGCGTCGCTTCAACGTCAGAGGTCCGAGAGCAGAGACGCAAGGTGTAAGACGAAAAGCCTTCAAAGGAGGTGAAAACTGGCAAGAACTGCGCAGCTAACAGGGATGGCTAACAACCGAGAGTATAACGCGGCGTCGTGCTCCTCTTAGGAGTTTCGCCCGTCAATGGCTTTCCGTTAGTAAGGTCTCGTACATTTCTTTGCCCTCACCAATATTAAGTCATAACTGGTTAAGGTATATAACTGAGATGTGTGGTAAGAAAAATGTCGATGCACGGATATCGTGGCCCTAGGAAAAGGCCACAATGACAACGATGATGGTGATAATGATGATTTAAGACGCTGTCTGGTATATCCATGTTGATGAATGGTACGGGTACTCACTCGTGCTATCGTATAGCTAACATTACTGATCGATCCACAAGTATAAAGACTACTTCGATGGGCATGTGTCTTAACGCATTTGCACTGCGGCCATACGGCGTAAGGGTTTTTCTATCACAGTAAGACATCCCGCTGGATGACAAGAAAAGACGGTTTTTATCAGGTAAGAGCGTTTAGGAGTGCTAAGGGTCGCTATGTGGGACTGCTACATCAAATGACAGGCCTAACTCTATAGAACAAATGTTTAATATTGTGGACAATATTCACACCGAAGAACCCTGGGGTTGTGTCAGTCTACAGCATACCAAAATTTGGAAAGCATGAACAGCAATCTTTATGCCCAATGACAAAATGAAACTTGCGCTACCTTATTGACCTTAAAAAAGGCACTCCTGCCGTTCCATCGGTTAAACAATGCTCATCTACAAAGGAGGGAAGGGTTCTGCCAAAAAAACAAAGGCTATCATTATATCATCAGACCATTTATAGGTCAGTTTTATTTATGGAACCTTGTGAAAAAATATACTATTGTATCTATCGGTTTGTGCGGCGGCTAATGCTGTGTATTGGGCTCACGCACACCACCTGTATATCTTCGTCAAAATCTGCGCTTTCTTTCAACATGTAGCCATATGTTCATCAATCACAGTTCATGTTCTGCGCTGAGAACTGCATTTGGATTTCATTGATGGACGAATTGTTGTTTTCTGTTGTGTCAAGTCGTATCTGTTTTAACTTGTACGTAACCGTTTTGTAACCAGCAGTCAAGGAATGGAACAAATTGTCACATTTTGTTCGACAGAAAGCGTGTTTCATTCTAATCGTTTGGCAGTCGAGCGAAATGGTCTTTTGACAGGAGGCCTGCTGGTTCCTTGTGATGGCAAATTTTTTACTCGACGTCAAGTTGTTGTATTTATTTAATGCAGGTACATAGTAGTATACCAAACAATGCAAGTGATTTCGACGAACATTAGAAGCCTTTAAGTTTCCAAATCTGCAGCGCTGGATTATTAAGTTGGTAAAACTTAGAGCCGACTAAAATTACTTGTGCTAATTACCAAATTATTTTAGCTCATAAAAGTTGAGTTGACCTTTAAACTTTTCTAGACAAAATATGTTTCATCAAGTGTATTGTATAAGCAAGAATATATATATATATATTTTGAGGCCAAATAGAAAGCGGACAGTTTCATGACAATGACCGACCTATGCCATCGATGTGTATATTGCACATATGCCATTGTACAGATGTGTCTATTCTACCCAAGTATATTTGTGTGCTATAATAATATACATCAGGCTTATAAACTAAGGAGCTCCTTAGGAGATAGCCATAGCTGATCCGGTCGAAGGTTGCTGGTTATGTTTGTTCACATAAAGTGATTTTGCAACGGAATGGCTATGATGATAGTGTAGTGTTAAAGACACAGGTTTAATGTCAAGTTTGGCAGCTTCTTGGCAATTTATTATGAGTCTTGTGGCTATGTGGCGAGTTTTATTCCCAGAACTTCATCTTATGGTTCGCCTGGAAAGAACATGTGTTTAGTCAGGTTCAATCAGCAGCGTGGTCTTTGTATCGCATGTCGCGCGGCCGAGAATAGTAAACAAGCTTTCTATAGCTATCATGTGACTTAAGGGTTCGTGGATCGGAGTTGACGTCTCCCTTGAAAAAGGATGACGATTTGATTACGGATGATTTAAGCAGTATTGAATTCTTGTCTAGCTTTTCTCATCCGTTTTTGTGTCTTCCAAAACTGACTCATTGCTTGATGCAGCGAATGCAGTTCTTGTTCTTACTGGCTGTCTTCCTCTAAGAAATTGTAACGCAAGGCACAGTTTCAAAGCCTTATTTTTTCCCTTCAAGTGTAGTCTTACAGCCGATGGAAGTTTCTTAGATTTCTATTAACTGGTACCAATGTGCATAGCTGAGCCATTGAAACCCGTATTCCAAAGGTGACATGATGATAGCGAAGTCTTTCCCTATTTCCAGCAGTCCATCATCACTCCATTAAAAAAAATGCGGAGATGGGTAATTATAAATTAGCTACGTAGAACGTTTTGCTACTGTAATCGCTAAACTGCTGCGAAATATAGTCACCGCAATTAATTGAGGACCAAGTTTTTAAGTTGATACGAATAAGATATGCTCGCAGACTACCAAGTACTATACTATTCAGCCAAATAGCATTTCCATACCAAATGTACGAAACCCATTTAGAGAACAGGTTTGTCATTACATAACTTGTTAAAAAACTATGTCCGCGGTGACAGTTTGTTTATTGCTTGTGAGAGAAAATTGCGAAGCGGTCTTTATGTTTGTACTGTCTGTTGATATAACAGAAACAGACAGTGTGAATAATTTACACATAAGAAGGCTTCACCGATTGTTGCGAAAAGGCAAATATCAAATGAAATGATTTGGCAGAAAAATAAAAAGTAACTTTATTTTGAAATATTTTTGACATATTGTGGTACTAGTAATAATAATAATAATAATAATAATAATGATATAAAAAGTGAGCATTCAATATTTATAATTACAATACATATAAATAGCCTTTAAACGATAATTATGAAGGAGACTATAACAATTGTGGCTTTTTTTTGGCTTTTAATAAAGCAGTACTTGACTAACCGAGGAAAGTATGAAAAGAGCAGCCGTCGATGACCAATTGTCACGATCTAATAGTTAGCCTGAATAAACCATTGGATAGCATTGCTATTTTTTAATACACTATGAGATATATTCTATTGAGAACTGACAATGTATTGAAGTTGCCGCGTCGCAAATGCAGGAGACTGTGCGCCAATCAGTGCTTAACTGACCGTCCAGTTGTTGCAATCCCAGATGGCTGAGGACAATAGCCACTACGTAAGTCATGAAGAAAATAGAGATAATATATTTCAGCTCGTCTAAGAATAATATTAAAAGCACGATCATTTACTTTGCATTGATTTTTATAATTGTCAGTAACAGAGGCTTCCTTTCAATAACCACTACAAAAATTCAGTGTACGCTAAATCGTTCTCCTGCATATATATATATATATATATATATATATATATATATAT
>MNPL01004970.1:11280-31791 GCA_002081605.1 Tropilaelaps mercedesae
TGTACAGGCCCTGGCGACGCCACAAACCTAGATAAGCGTATATTCTGACAGTAAAACTAGATAGCCGGACTGCTTCCATACCGGGCTTTTTCCCAAAGATACGTATCTATCACAGACAGCTCCAGCTAGGATGAAAGCAACTACGCCAGAATGTATCAGACTGCTTCAAACAATAGAATCATCCGCTCAACTCCTTTAGACGTCAACTAGAATGAGATATAGACATCGAAACGACACCAGACTAATGTGTTGTGACGCTTTGATGGTTACTTTTCTGTTCTTTTTCGCAAAATTGCGCGTCGGTATAACACCAGGAACGACGAGACGATCAGTCTGCGATCTGAACTGCCTAGAGGCGAATCTGAACAAACATCATTAATGCGGATGAATCAGGAAAAGTGGCTACTATTTTATAAATTACTATTCTGTTAGTCGAGCAGAATTCTCCATAGAGATGGCAATATTTCTTTATGAAGCGCGGCTTTCATTCTCGCTTCTAAAATAAACCCCTTTAATGGGTATAAAATCAGACAAATTTTCACATTGCTCCAAATTGAATGTGCCTTCTGGTGAGCTCCACACTGGATACAAAATTAATATAAGAGATAGCGTAACGGATTTTTCCCAACTCTAAAACATTTTGTGTAAGGCGTATGTTCTGGTTTTAATAATAATAATAATAATAATAATAATAATAATAATAATAATAATAATAATAATAAGTAATTCGCCGAGCTTTTGGTCGACGATGGGACTGCTTTTAGTGTTTCTGGAATCTAGCAAGGACATTCCTGTTTTCAGGCCTTACTAGGACATTTTGTTTTGTTTCCCCGTTGCTCACCGAACCACTTGTGGCCTCTCAACTGCCCGCCTTCAGGTAAGGACTAAGCATGTTCGTAGAAGCTGGAAGCTTGAAAAATAGATCCCATAAAAATTCCTCCCATTATGAAAGGCTACAAAGACGCTGTTGACATAGAAGCCATGCCTCAACGCGAAGTCATGCCATCAAAGGAAACATGGCCGCCTGCGTGCTGCGGTTAAATGGATCTTGGAAACACGTGGGAGCAACAACAATGGCAATCGCAACAGAACGCTGGCTTCGCTGACTTGCCGTGAGCTTATGCAGTGTCACCTACGTGGCCCTTTTACCCTAAACAAGTTTACCCCCCGCCCCGGTGCTGTAAACCTGCGAAACGCAGGAAGACGTGCGCGGCGTACGGCCTACAAGAAGAGCTGACCACTTGGCTGGGTTCACTTGACGTTAAATTCGCACGCACCCCACTGCAAGGCATGGATGCCGGGCGGGGGTTTTCCTACGCGAGGTTAAAGTAGATATCGGAGCCTCGGCGGTCGCAAATAGCCGCAGGACGACCTAAGGAAATTCTCCTGTGAACCTTCACTTGACCGGCAACGGCGGGCGGTCAAGCAACCACGGGCAAGCGTGAGGACACATCTTTTCCTCTTGCCCATTTCTATTCTACCATTTATCTCTCTTTTTTCTATTGCTTTCCCTTCTGCTCTCTCCCTCTCCGTCTATGCGATGTGCGACCATGGGTCTTGCAGAGTACCGCGGCTCTCCAGCGCTCACGGTTGTTCACCAGCGCGTAAGAGACGACCAAGTCTCGCAGTTTCAGGTACGCCCCGTCAACAGCGAAACCGCACGAAACCCCGCGCGCCGGTCGGGTAAGGATCGGCCAGGCTCACCTACCGGCAACGAAGGCGGTTCAGCCGGTTATGCTAGGCAGTTGCCGTCGGCATCATCCACCGAAGCGGCTTCCAGCCAGGGACGCATGGCTAGAGCATTCGGAGCACGTCGAGTAGCTTCTCGCCGGCCTCTGCCGTGTGCTCCGCCAGACTCCGGGCGGGCGGGCGGTCGGGGCTGGGGCAAATTCCACCGACTGGAACGTCGGAGCCGAGTGCAAGCCGAACTTTGCGCTGGAAACGGGTCGCCGACGTTTCGCCGAGAGATGGAATGAGTTCAGACTTCGCTCGCCAGGTGTCTGCCGGAAAACTTGGTATGGGCAGCAACCACAGTTAGCCTAGTCTATTTGGAGCTTATCTGATAGATTGTCATCCTGTATGGATCCTGGCGTGGGAAGAAAAGACTTTCGCTAAATCCCTTGCGCGAAAAGTGCAGCGCATTATGGCACAGAGTGTTTAGGTGTACGTAGGGATGACTTTTAGCCGTATACGAGCAGAATAGGAGACACTAGAGGAAGTTAAACTGTATTCGTCTACAGGCATTTGCGTCCAGAGTAAAGGATTAACTCATGTAGTGTCCTCTGATTCACATCTACCCGCGACATAGTTGTATAATCTCAATTCTACCGCACTTAGTCTATTCGGAGATCTATTCGGGCTTCACAACCAAAAAAAGAGAACGAAAGGAAATTTGTAAAATCAACAGAAACCTTAAAACCCAAAAAAATTCATAATGGTGTGGGTGCAGTCTAGGGTCTATAACTGAAGCTGCTGTCCACCGATGAGAACAATGACTTTTTCCTTCAACTTAGAACAGTTCAGACTGAATTGGACAAGTCAACTGTAACCAGTCGTTGTCAGCTTGCATCATTTTGGTCAACGAAGTTTATGAAAATTAATCCTCCTCTTTTTCATGGTACCCGTTTGTCACTACATGCGAAAATACTTTATCACAACGCTTAGCGGCACGGGCAATGCTTGTGGAACGTTTTGCGTGGATTTCGGCTAAACTTTTAACCTATTCCTATATCGATCTTAACAAGTGAAATTTCAGGTCCAGCTATGCATGCCTAGCCATACCCAGCCACGCAGGTCTCCCTAGCGCAGCGGTACTTCAAGGAAATTCTCTGTTTCTGAAAGATGTTCGATATTAAGCGCCATAAAGCTAACCTGGGCATCTTATATTTGTTCTCCTGCCACTGGCATATGTGAATTTCCCTACCACGTCGTGATGGGCCGCCCAATTGGCCTTGTACGACCAAGGCTCCATTGTCAGGTACTTACGTCTTGAGAACGAAAAGAGGTTGAGGGGGTGGAAACGCCGGTGGCCCGTTTAGGTGGCCCGTTCCATACGTATACTGTTGTGGACTGTAGTTACTTTGCTGCGGGCCAAGCGGAGGTCTGTAAAGATTCTGAGGCCGCCCAGGTTGTGGGGCGTGGCCATTTTGCTGGCCTGCTTTATATCCATAGTGACTTTGCTGTGGTCCAGGTAGATGTATGTATGAGGTCTGTGCAGGGGTACCTTGTGCTCCGTATGAAGCCTGTGGCGATGCTCTGGTATTCTGACCACCGCCGTGCGGCGCATACATCTGTCCTCCCTGTAGGTCAGGCGAGGTCTGTGGACGATTGCTATAGCCTTGTGTCCATCTACCAGAGTAGCCTGCATGTCCATGAGGAGCTTGGTGTGGTGCCTGATAACCGCGAGGCGCTGGGTGTCCCTGCGGAGCCTGGTGGTACCCTTGATAAGGTTGGTTCCCGTGAGGAGCCGAGTGGCCTTGTGCAGGCGGAAGTGCGTAGCCATAGGTCGCCTTGTAACCAGGAGGAGAAGAAGCTTTATATCCAGGGTAAGAGCCCGATTGCCCTTGATGGGCTGGACCATGCTGCTGAGGGGCTTGTGGATAACCATAGCCTGGCGATTTTGTAGGGTAGCCAGACGAAGGCCTGTTTCCATAATGTCCTTGTGTAGCGACTGGCATCTTTAAACCGTAGCTGTAGCCGGAGGCCTGCTGTCCATTTTGGTGCCCGTAGTTTCCGTGTCCTGCAAGTGCATAAATGTACGTGAGCCATCGTAAAAATCTGGATTTTCCACAAGTTTTTGAACTGTTTGGCATATCTTTTCAGACAACTCCCATACGTTCAGTTCTGTACAATAAATAGTCTAACACGGAGAAATCGCGCTATTCGTAGATTCTTCTTAATCGTTGTAAAGCCTAATACAGCACATGCTTAGTTTGCAGAGGTGAAAATCTACAATATCACATGTGGCTGTTGTGTTTGCGTCAGAATAATAGATACACCGCTTTAAGCTCAAATTGAAAAACTTTGGATTAAACACCAAAGTCGTTGTCGCTATTAAATTCAACCCACACGGTATGCATTTCGGAAATTAAATGAGCATATCTACACGTTATAAGTTTTCCATTTACTATTCATAATCGATGGATAATCATCGGATTCGCGGCCGAACTGAATGAGGCATCAAAACAAGCGGAGCAAAATTTTCAAGACAGCAAATTCGGTCACCGAAGGCGAGCGCTCTTCTCCATCGCGATGTACAACAAATTATTTAGATGAGCTTGAGGTGTGTAGCTTTAGGAGCGTTGTGTAGCTTTTTAACATTCAAAGCGTAACTTACCCTAGTATTACTGACAGAAACGGCTGCATAGATAAAGTTGCTGCAGCAATTATATTCGACAGCTTTTGAGGTACTAACAACTATACAGACTATCTATGGGTATTAGGTATGAGATCACGAGCGTTAAGGAGAACAGGTACTGTGCAAAAAAGCACAAACGAACTATGCGAAAGTCACCATATATTATATCAGTTTCGCACCTGAAGATCCGCCACTGTGCATAGCGTATCCCGTACTAGGTCCTTGACTGGGTGTATACAGGCCGCCGCTAATGCCTGCGCTAACCCTGTACGCAGGGGTGCCAGGATAAGCCGTGTAAAATGCGCCAGCCGAAGCATGGTTCCCGTTGGAAGCAGGTGCATATGATCCAGGTGCTGGTGATGAACGCGGAGCTATCTGAGCAGGAACGTAGGCCGACTGTCCCTGAGCAATGCCGTGTTGGGTTTGAGTAGTCCCACTGGGGGCAGACACGTATTGGCTAGAAACTGCAGCGCCATAATTGGATTCAGAATGAACGCCCGGTATCTGATTAGTATAGGAGTCCTGGCCTCCTGTCTGCCCTCCTATTTCGTAAGTGGTGCCAGGCTGAACAGGGCCACCATACCATCCTTGTGCGGCAGGGCTAGAATAGGACACCTGCGGGGCTGAAGCACCATGCGATCCCTGTGAAGCAGGACCAGCATAAGGTCCCTGTGGAGTAGAGCCACCATAGGATACTTGAGGAGCGGAACTGGCAGAGGATCCTGGCGGAGCTGGAGCACCATGTGATTCCTGTGCGGCAAGGCGAGGATATGATGATGGTGGAGGAAAAGCACCATATGGTCCCTGTGGACCATGCTGTGTAGCAGGGCTAGAATAGGGTGTCTGTGGAGGGGGAATATCGTATGAGCTCTGTGCAGAGGGAACAGCATATGATACCTGTGCAGTAGAACCAGCATAAGATCGCTGTTTATCCGGACCTGCATAGGCCTCTTGTGTGCGTGTTGGAGCAGCATAATGCGATTCTTGCGGAGCAGGGTTAGAATAGGATATCTGTGAAGAGGGAGCGCCGTATGATCCTTGATCCGGGGAAGGGCTATATGGTGCCTCTACATGAAGAGCATTATATGAGCCAGTCTGTGCGGCAGAACTTGGATAGGATGTCTGTGATGAGGGAGCGCTATGAGGTTTTTGTGAAACGGCATTGCTATACGATTCGTGTGGAGAGGAAGCACCATATAATTCTTGTGGAGTGGATTCACCATGGGTCCCCTGAGTTTCAGCTCCATCATGCGATGATCCCTGGTTAGCGGAGCTACTGTAAAGACTTTGACTAGCGGAGCTGGAGTAGGACGGCCCCTGGATGGGAGGACTACCATAGGGCCCATAAGAAGTGAAGGTAGCATGCGGGGCAGCGTTGCTGTGTGAATTCTGAGTGGCAGCCTGGTTATAGGAACCCTGGGCGACGCCATGACCATATCCTGCGGACGTGCCGGAAGACATAAACGAAGATCCGCCATATGCTTGTCCCAACGTCGCATCGCCAGTAGGACTTCGATGGGATTGCTGCTGTGGCTGATAGCCTCCAGGGCTGGTCATTTGTCCCGATGAGGTATAGCTGCTGAAGGATGTGGGCCTACCGGGTGGCGGCTGTTGAGAACCGTATGTGTAGCCGGTGAAATATGCGGGCATAGGGGCCGGTGCAGGAGCTGCAGGGAATCCATGATTGTAGTTTGCCGGAGGGGCGTAAGGGGTAGCTGTAGGAGTCGTACTATAAGTGACGGTTGTGGGTGCTACATGACAGACAACCTGACTTTTCAAAGCTGATACAGGATATCCCGGACGTGTCTGAATGACTTGGTACGTCTGGGAAGGCCCTGAAAACGATCAGAGATATTCTCTTTTAGTTCCGAAAATAGCAATTATATCGTTCAGCAGAAATAATCGCTAAATGACAGTCAATTGACATTGGACACTATTTGACGCCACAGTGACAATGAGTCCGTCTTGACGCTATTGTTCGAAGTAAAATTTACTAAAGAATTCTGCTAAGGCCATCCGCAAATGGATCTTAGATAATGCCTGAATAACTCCAAGACGGCTTGTTTATGAAATGTTATTTATATGACTTCTCTTCATCTTATTGGATCCGGCTAGCCGCAAGAATCACAAAACTATTTTTCGGGTTTATTCGATTTGCCGCGAAGGACTCAGAACACTCTCGGGTTAACATAACGATACTAGAGGATACGACTAAGTTGAAGGAGCAATGAACACACGAGGACGTAATTACGTTCTCCTTTTTGAGGAAATGTATGCATTTGGTGGCTTGGTTGTTAAAGGTGTAACTCAGATTGGATAGCTCGGAAGGGCCATAATAGGGTTAGGCATACTGATCAAATACGCTTACAAGCATTTTCTTCCGATGGGTTTTACTTTTTTTGAAATTTGATTGCTCGACAAACACAAAGCAATATCGCTTCCAGCATTTGAACGACGCCGTATACCGTTAAGGAGCACAAAATATACATGATTCCCATGTAATTCTCAGACCAAGGCGGTTTGAAAGTCACATGGGTTATGCTGCGCTGAGGAATTTCTACCTACCTGGCATCCTGAAGCGAATATGGCCGCCATTCGAGGTCGTTCCTCCGTGGGTGCTGACAATGCGATAGCTCTGACCGCTGATTTAAATAATCAAACATAGTCTATCAGTAGGATGGAAATACTCAATATGACCTCTACAGTGTTAAACTGGTGAAACGTTCAACTGTGTTATGCTTCAAATCTACCGTTCAGAGGTTTTAGAAGTAAAATTCAATGAAGATTAGGCTAAGTCCTTTGCATATGGCTTTGAGCGGAAAGACAATCGTGTAATTTTGCAACAGGCTCTAAGCACTTACGAATCACGGTCCTCGGGACTTCGGTTCGGGCAAGTTTCGAGCCACGCTAGCAGGTCATCAGTATAGTTCTGAGCATACTTCATCAGCCAGATTTCCTTCAGGTATAACTTGGGAACTTCCTCCGTTATATTACGGCGGCTGAATAGGATTATTTCGTCCGCGACTAAGCAACCGAATCGGATTAAACATGTGTCTATAAACGTGTTCACTATACTGTAGGTAGCTTCTACGGACGTAAATACGTTGCATACGTCGTAAACGCTAATAACATTATATACTATACACAGATGCAGGCTGAACACAATTGCGTTCTACGAGACATAACGGTCGCACACGCAAATAAGGGTCTCAATTGCAATAATACATTTTGCTCACTATTTGAGCTACTTGCCAATTCATGGGCCCTAACTAGTGAACCAGACTATAAGAATCAAACTTCTACTAAAATGTACTTGAATTAGGTAAAATCCGTAATTACGTTCAAACATGTTAATGTAACGTAAATACCATGCACTGCATCGTACTAAATGCATTTCGGATAATAATACCTAAATATCATTACTCTTTAGAAATAGCATAAGCATTTAAGATACTAATTGGAGGTTTACTACTTCAGCATTTTAGATAGTGTTAGTAACTGTCTGTCGTTGCTACGTAGCCGAACGTATTGCCTTTCGTTCTACATTGTAGGCATACATATTTTTTTAACTAACTGTTACTACTTGAACATTCTTGCTATAACTACGATGTGATTTTCAATAACATGATCAATCTCTCTCTCTCCTGCCTCTCTGTATATACTTACGCTCACCGGTGCCGTTCATTATCGGTTCGAGATCAACCGAGTTGACATAAAGATCGCCAAACGGGTTCAAGTCCCTCGCAACCTCGAAGGTGCCCTTCCTACCACCATGCGACACTCGGTGGAGGAACAGAACTGAAAGGCGTTCAATTAAAAAAAAGTAACATATTTGTCTGTGAACCTATAGAGGCGTTCGTATTCAACGCCGTTTACCGTACACCCGGTAAAACCAACAAACGGCATTCATTAATTGCGTGACTTTCCACATAACTTATTCAATTCCAAAGTTTCCACCCTAACTGTTGGTAGATTTTGATTGATATAAGACTACGTCTACGAAAGATTGACTACTAAACCCCGTGGGCTCTAAGATGAACAAGAAAAAGGGGTTTTTCAACGGTGCTTAGCCCAAACGCAGTCAATTTATTGAGCTCCTTAGGATTAGTTCGAAGCGCTATTGATGAAAGCGTCGTTATGTACAGCGGTCTGCTGCTCGTTGGCATAAAGATGGCCGAATAAAACGTGTACCGTGAAAGGCGCAGATATGGTAAGGTGACCGTCCAAAAGGCTCGTGAAAATGCACAGTTGTTTCGTGGTCGGAGCTAGAAGTCGAATCCGTTTCAACGGTCAGCATGTCATCAACGTCGACATCTTCAGAATTTTCAACAGCCTCAGTGCCCACACCGTGGTGATCTAATTGCGACAACAAGAAGAGCAACAACAACAACCACCGCAAACGTTACAACGATAATAAAGATGCAAGTAACAACACGCTATGCCAGTATTTTTAAATATGTTTGATATGAAGACGTAAATGCTGTTAATGATCAAACTGTAAAGCACAACTAGCTTTATTTGGCTAAGAAAATATTCAATGTCTTCATACACGCCGATACTAAAACTCAGAGAAGAATAAATACCAACAAAGAGGACAAAATTAGCAAAGATAAGGCTGCACCAGAGTAATTTTTTTGTCATAATACATGCTCTATTGTAAATTATTTGTATAATCCTTTCTCTCTTTGTTTTGCAGTGTAACATGCAGTATGATTGGAAAATATGAGCTGACCGGAGTATTCTCTGGAATATTAATTCGAAGTCCTATCTGCCAATAGGGTTTTGCTAATGATCAAGCATCATTGTAACGAATTATGTTACTAAGAAATGCGGCTATATCTCGACAACATATCCGGCAAATCTGAGTAGCTAGGATCTTTTGGCTGTCCTAACGGCCTTACCTAAACCCGAATCATTAGCGGAATCGTACAGGTTATCAACAGCGAACGAGAGGAACGCATGTTGTGCGCTGTTGTCTTTATTCAACGTTTAATTAAACTATATAAGTGCCTTTTTGCGTATTAGTCTGTGTTTCCAATTAGACAAGTACGGAGCTAGACGAAACATTTTAAGTACACTCGTTTGGTTTAGGCTGCTTTGCTATAACTTGCCGAGGACAACCACTCTAATGATTTTCTATGCTGAAGCGGATGATTTTCGTTCAGAAAAGATTACTTTGTCTGTCAAAACAGGAATTAAGTTTTGTTCGATTCACTATACGATACTTAATAATATTCTAATAATTCTCTCTTTAATAATTCTCCTAATTATCCTTAATGATAAATCTTCCATGAATAGTTCAGGTATTAGGTTCAATACGATAAATTAGACTGTACATCTACAACTGGCTCAACAACGCCTCTACAACGGACATCTAGATATGTTTTCCGAAGCTGTTTCGAATTGCAACGCAATGCTAATAATTGCTGACCACAAAGCAGGTCGGTACTATTATTACAGGGAAATGATACCCAGATGGCAAATGGAAAGAACATTTTTGTATTCTAGTATGAGCTCGACTAACCCGCTCTAATCGCAGTACACAGCTAGACGCGTAACAATATATCTATCGACCTTAACTACAAGCGATTCCATAGAAAGTGACCCAAGAGTGACCACCACATGCCTATCCGTTTAGAAGTGGTTAAACCGTCGTTATCAGCTCGCCTTCTCTGTATAAGTGTTTCACCCGCGGACTGCTAAACTGATACGTCCGAGAAAAACGGAGTACTTTTCGTGTCTTAAGCGCCATACATGTACACCTGTGCTGTACTCAAGCTACACTCAAATTTAAATGGACTGCAGTCTACGAATACCTCCTACGAATCTACGAATATCTGTGTAGTCTTTTGCCACTCGAGACAATAAACCGACGCATTTTGTCTGACGAGAGAAGTAGCTAAATTGCGTTTATAGGGAGGTGCTGCGAATTAGAGAACATTATTTCACTGTCTAGAAAGAAGGTGCATAATATTTAATTCATCAAGATCAGCAACGGCTAAGTTTTTTCGTATACTGATGATACACGCATTGGAGTTTCAATTTCAGTAAGAACGCCAAACAGCATTAGGTGAATGTAAATACCTCAGCACAATTTTTTGCCGCACGCTTAAAACTACGATCAACAGAAGAAGAGGAGTTTTGATTACTTTTTTCATGCAATGTTCATAATCAGAGATTCAACTTCAGAACCATTAGAAATAGCATGTAGAAAAGTTCAAAAGCGAAGACGGCCAGTGATAACGCAAGTGCATGTAACATCATTGTGAGAATTCAGTCTATTTGAAAACCTTCAAAATATAACAAAGGTCGACAGCAAAGTCCGCCCTTACATGCGCAAATGCTACCATGCGCTCGGCGACTAAAGCAAGGCAAGCCTAGCAAAAGATGGCGGTCATCCGGTGCTTAAAATTAACCTTGACTTCACATACTACACAATTTCCGTTTGAAATCGGCAGTTTGTCTTTCTCCATTGTAAAAAAGCTGAGCGTAAGCATACATCGTGGCAAGCATACAACTGGTGGATGGTATGAGATGGATAAGCATACTTTGAGAAATGCTGATAAATAGTGTGAAAAAGTATGGTCGGGCGGTGAAGTCAGGGGCGAAGTATAACCTTCCCGAGACATCAGTGTCTTCAGTACAAAGTAATTTGCATAGAAAGTTGATCGGCAAAGGTATTGAAATGTTCACCTTAATGAATTTAGCCGGGACGGACGAACTTCGGCTAACAGCAGTGTTAATAGTGAACGCGGTGAACCGTAAGGAACCGAAATGGAACTAACGACCCGTGGCAAAAACAGTGAACCAGCATGTCCGGCAAAAACACCCACCCATTCCTTATGACGGAACCACGGAAGATGGGAGATCCGCTCCCATGATATAATTAAGGTCAGCAGAGGGTTGCATGAGCTTATATGAATAACTTCAATAGTAACTCAAAACCTCAATAACTCAATAATAATAACCTCAATAGTGAGTTTAAAAACACACTTTTAGTTTCATTGTACGTAATGAATTTAACAACCTTCTCATGACAGCCGCAAGGCAAGTTGTGATATTGGACGTGGGGCAAGTAATTCGTATTCAAGTTGTGCCGAACTCGTTTTTCTAATAACGAGGAGATGTCCGGTGGAATAGATGTTCAGCAATAACATTAAAATTCTTAGTGACATTAATTTTAACTTGATCCTACACATACGAATGTAGATGCTGTCTCGTCATTTTTTGTTTTTTTCGTGCAAACGAACCTTCAAATCCACGTAGAGAAACACAGTATAGTTTTTCAATTGAAATAAAAAAGATTCAGGATTTTTCGTGAAAAGACGTGTGTTGTTGTTACTGTTTGCTTCTATTTTATTATGAAATGTACTTTAGCATGCATTTATATATATGTATACATATATATATATATATACGTATATACATATATATATACACATATATATGTACAAAATTACGTCACATTGACGCAGGACCTCTATGATTGCCATGGTAGAGAAAGCGCAACTAGTTGTGGATAAACAGAATATAGACCAATTGTAGCGTACCCATTCGGTCGTCGGTGATATTTTTCCCGTCCAACTTGTCACTGAAACACATAACACAGACATGCACATGTAACGATTTAACTAACACACCGTATCCTTGTATGTGCAGTAATTTTCGATTCAGAAAATTTTGCTCCGGTACGGTTTCCCTACCCACACGCACACAAAGACACCTCAAGGCACACGTAGGAGTCACAAACTCAGCCACACACAAATCCTTCAAGTATAATCCAGGCAGCTGGAGTAGTAGGAATTTTTCAGCAACCGTGACAATCTGGGACAGACGCCACGTATGCTTTTCGTCACCATATTCTCAACAAGATCGTACACATTTTGCGATGCGTCGTATCGGGTCAGACCGGAAACGGGCTTCAGCTGTTCCCGGCTAAAAGTGTCGATGTTGGTATTGTTTCCATTGCCGCCGTTGTATACGGGAAGGGAAGAATTCGATAGCCCATCGGAGTTCTGCAGTGAGACCGCTAAGCATATGGCTAATATTGCAGCCCTCAACAGACACAGTCTGGCCATCGTGGAGGACAGTTCGCGGGTCACTAGTTTGAACGGTCGTCCACTCGCGTCACATAAAACCCCGTCGACACTATACGCTCGGTAGCAGTAGCGACAGAGCTAATAGCAGCGCGAGAATTCCGCCTATATCGAAACTCTTTTTCTAAAGCCGCACTCGATTGGAGATACGGCGCTGCGCGGCCTGTCCGGAAGTCCGTCGATCCACGGCTAGCACCTCCGGCCTCCGGCGCCTGCAGAACAGCTTCAAGATGCTGTACAGGTACTATTACGGCAGCTGCTGCGTAGACTAGCGTATCTGTTCGGTCAACGGACCGATGCTGACTGCTGGACCGACAGCGATCGTTCGTGAACCAGTCTACTCGACTCAATCAAACTGGAGAATCTTCCCATATTTCTTCTCATTAAAAACCAATGGCACCGGATGGTTTAGCCACCGCAGCTTCGACCAGCGATGATTCAGGGGATATTGCCCGGCTGGCAATGAACTGGAGAGTTGTACTGATTACGTGTCGACAGTCGAGGGTGACGTTGTTGGTTGTGTTCGCTCTGCTGCAGTACAAATGCGTAAGAATGCTTTATTCGTGGAACCTATGAGACCCTTGTCATCGCTTCGAAAACGCGTATGCACCTGGTTCGGTAAGAGGATCACTCTTAAGTAGGATGGAATGAATGCGATGCAACAAGACAGGGTAAGAATTAGAGAGAGGAATCCAGAGTCAAACGTGATTAGCCCTTCCGCAAAGTTATTTGAGTCCTACAGGCTACATCCTAGCACGAGCATTACTTCAGTGGCGTTTTGGTAAGAAAGCGATAAGCCTCCATGGCAAACTCTCAAAAATATATCAATAGCATATCTACGGACACTTCACACAAGTTCACTCAAGGGACTCCACTCACTCAAGGGACTTCACTCAAGGGACTACTTCGACTCAAGTAAAAATAGACAAAATATGGGAAATCATTCGAGTTGAACAACATTGCACATATTACTTGAGAATGACCAAAAAAACGTTGCTTCAATTGTGCCTGAATGTCCTATCGAAGCCACTACGGGATACATTTAGAATAACTGATTCTAAGCTTATTCTTGGCATACTTGTGCGTATACAAAAGGGAGCACCTTCTTACGTGTCCTTATGGGATATCCAATATTATGTTGAACAGAATTATCGGTAACTATGCACATAGAAATTTTCAACAATCGCAACTTTTTTGTGGCAGGACACCTTCTACGTGTAGCAGCTACGTGGCTGTGGTAGAACTAAGTATTAAAAGACTATTAGAAAACAGAAAGACCCATATTTACGGCACTGAAAGGTTTCATAAGTATTCGTCTTGTAGAAGTCCGTTGAAAATAACTGATAAGAGAACGTTTGGAGCCCAACATTTTAAAACAGACCGTCAGGTCAAACTCCGGGCATCAGGATTTCTGCTAGACAGAAAACCAAGATATCCATATCTAAACGGCCTCCCTACAACAATTAGAATTGTGCTGATCTGTGCTGTTAGAGATAGAAGTAAAAAAAAACAAAGCTTCGAACGGAGAAGGAAGATTTTTTGGTGAATCGTAGTTACTGTTCGAGAACAGCCAATACCTGTTTTAGGGTAACAGTCCGCGAAGCCTGCTTGTTCATTAATGCATTACCTCTATTTTTCGACATACATTACTAATAAAATTACTAATACAAAAAACAAGAACGGTGACTGCTTTAAAAGTGGGTGAAATTATAAATGGTGCATGACTAGAGAAGTAGTGTGTTTGTCATATCCAAATACGTAAACCTTCACAAGGCCGATTCGAACTGCCATTTAGAGAGATATACGGATTCGTGCTCAATTGCTTATTTATCTCAGCCGCTGTCGCTCTTCATTATCCTGTGCCACCAAAATTTTTTATCTGGTCAATTCATCTAGTTTCGTCTAAGCACATTTACTCAGTCTGATTAATAAATGGTTTATACAATAACGAGAATGAAAAAATCACAAGAATCACATAAGCCAGCCCACTCACCATGGAACTGGGATCTTTATAGCCAGTGAATATTTGTACAGCACAGAAGCAATACGCCGTGACCGCCTTACACCAGTACACAAACATTGGTAGAAACATATCCTCAACCTGCTATTATTTGCTTGTTTCTTCCAATTAAGATGCCGGGTGTGGCATAGTTCAAAGTGTACAAAAGATACTCTTGATCTGTCTGTATTATAGAACGTTTGAAAAAAAGTATAAAATTCAAATACACGCATCTGTTGAACAATGAGATAGTTCTTATTCATTATTAAAGTAGTACACCTACATATGCAATACATATGCAACATACGTATGCTATACATATGCAACAACCGTGAAAAATTGAAAAAATTCCCTGTTGAAGACACAATCCCAAACTCATCCTCATCTACTTCAAATTTCACCTTCGCTACTTCCAACGTGGCAAAAAACCTCGTTATGAGGCAGACGCTGACCTACTTCTTCGAATCAAATTTTATTATCCTAAAGGCCCACTCTAGCCACTCATAGAAACACAACCCTTCCCGGCCGGGAGATGAAGTGAGATCACGCAGATTTTTGCGCACAGATAAGAACAAACATACGTTCACACCACAATGTCTTTATTATTCATACAGAGCTATAACTGTTATCAGCAGCGAACGCTGTATTATTTACAGAGGTCTACTACGACTGAATGATGGTTATGAAATTACGGAACGGACTTTGCCATACAAATTCACTCGTGCTAACGCTTTATAAGAATTATATCGAACTAGTAACTCGTCATTTGAACCATGTCGAGATGAAACTTTCCAATCGCATGCACTGCATTCTGTGACTCCCATGTTTGACTGGTCGGTTCGAACGTAGCCATAATTTTCGCTGGGCTCGGGCTAGTTTTCCCCTATCTTGAGGTGCTGGAGCGGAGTTTGTTGTGCGCTTACGATACGCGCCACAGAAACGCAATGCAGATTATGTAGTCCGGTTTAGATGAACGATTGCTTGCAAGCGTCGCTCGGTTACCGGCGTAACGCATGACGACAGCTTTTGGCTGAGCAGGTTATTATGTTGCCGTCATGCGCATAACGTGTTCGTAGCCCGCCCGGAGGATGTACTGAAATGAATCACTGTCGCGAATGTCGTTTAGGAGCTCACTCTGAAGCAGTTCATCGATCGATGGCATAAACTCGTTCAAGTCGTAGTTCTGCAGAAACGCCAACTCCACAACCTGGAAGAAGAGCAGGTCCCTGCAAAGTGTCAATAGAATACATCGCGGTTACGGTTTGCAGATATGTCGCAACCGTGCCATATACACAGCCTTAATTGCCGGCCGCATCTTCCAGCCTCGCCAAGCAATAAGCAGAATACGAATTTCAGGAAAATCATTTGCATACGGCGTCTGCGCACGGTGTTAGCTAACCTCATGATGTCGGTGATGTATGCTCCGTCATAACACTCCCATTTGTCCTGGATAATCGCCCGAGCCCAGATATCGCGACGCAGGGTTGCCCGCTCCTCCTCCTGGACGAACGCTACTAGATCCAAAGCTGTAACACAGCAAAGAGAAACATCAAACAAAGTTACAACAATCTCACAGAGAGCAATAACGATAACAGTGGTCGACAACAGCTATTTCGTAATTTCTCGCGGCGTTCGAACGAGACAATTGTGTGTGCCCACTTTGTTTCTGGACGATTGGCCTACAGACAACTAAAGAAACAGAAAGAAAAAGTCGGTAACAACTAACGAGATTATCAAGTTAGTCAATTGCTTACTGGCGTAAAACCGCCAAACATCACGACAGAAACGTATAGACACACGTGGTTCCACTAATGTGTCGCTATACCTAGAAGTAGGTCGAGTACACCTAAAAACAGGCGACGATTGCTGCTTGGAACTGCAGTAATTCTGAGTCGTTACCCAAATGGCGATAGAAACGAGACACCCACTCAGGTACAGGAAACTTAAAGAAATGGACTCACTTTGACGTGTTGCACTATCGTACCTAGCTTGTAATCCTGTTCGCGCTGTGAGTTCGACTCGCAGATGAGTTTGATCATTTCAGTCGAACTGAGTACGGGACAGCGGTCCTCAGAGTACCCGTTCTTAGCAAGAATTTGCAGCGAGAGACTTTCTTGAAGGGCTACGAGATCGGCCATCGCGTTGATTTCGTCCAGTTCTTCTTCGCCCTCCTCGGCATTGGCGCAGGCCAATGCCGACATCTTGGCAAGACTAACCTGTAGCGAATCAGAACACAATACTCAGACGCAACTACATTTGATTGGATTTGAAAGGAACCATCGTACCCGGGCAAAATGCAAAAAAGTAGTGTCCTCAACAATAGTACTAATGTCGATCAGAAAGTTTCCATTTTTCTACTCAGCACCTGAGTGTCTTACCCTGTCACAGGCCTGCTGGGAGACGTAGAAGTAGCTGCTTATTTAAATTAGTAAAAACTGCCCCCGTATGCCCGTGTTCTCAAACATTTTATCAATACCTGTATTTTTTTCCGCTTGAGAAGTGACTGTTCTTTCCGTGCAAGCTGCTTGAGGGACTGACATGCACGTAGGAAATCACCACTCTTTACGCAATGCATCCAATGCAGCGAGCCGTGCGACTGTAGAAAGCGGCTCAGCTCCGCATTGAATGCACTTGGTTGTGCCAGAAGTTTGTCCTTCTTGCCTGAGTCAACATAGTACTGTGCAAGGCAACACAAGTATAGAGACATTAACATAGAGTCATTTTTCTTCCGCTGGACCCTTCCATGTGAAGCTGGTCGATATTAACCACAAAAAGTACAAACTTAGAGTCATTTTTCTTCCGCTGGGCCCTTCCATGTGAAGCTGGTCGATATTAACCACAAAAAGTACAAACTGACATCACATGCACTGAAATGATATTGTTACAGGAAAATAACGGCACATGGTTGAATCTCGGAAAACCAATTAGTAGCTGACTGGTGAACAAACCTGGAATACAAATTCGGAGAAATTATCTTTACTGAACGTATCCATATAATGGAAAAGCTTGCTTTGTTGGTTGCTCTCCTCGCAAATACGAACGAGAAGCGGAAATTCAAGAAATTCTTCAGCCAGGCTAGTCGCTACATCCAGTTGCCTAGAAAGCGTATGATAAAGCACGTTGTTAGCTAAACGCTTTGAGCACGAAGCATCTCTGATATAGGATATGATTTGCATATAAAGGCAACAGCTACACGGCAATATGTAGCTTTGGAAGTCGGTATTCCAAAGCAGTGGTTGTACTCACTTGCTTTTATAGAAGAACCCGATCAACTTTTGCCTATCACCAGACATTCGCTGACGCGCTGCCTCAACAACGTTTCTCGGAACGGATATCTCGAGCGATTTCATGTGAAGAACATGGTCTTCTAAAACAGACTAGAACGGTAAAACGAAACTTCACGTGAGAATCGGAAAGAAAGTATAATTTCCCTTTGCGCAACACCTTGTGCTAAGTTTGCGTAATTGCACCAGCTAGAACTTAACAAACCGGATGGATATTAATGAATACTGAAGAAAGCTACGGTCATTTTCCCTGACATAATACATACCGGATACCCCAAGTGGTGTGCTAGGGAAGGAAAGTAACATTTTTCTATGCTAACAATTTGTTTTTACCATACCGTCCAAATATGACTCGGTACATACCCGTGTGAGGTCAACCATCTGCGTACTGATTTGCCTCTTTATATCTACGCTAGTGAAACTGTGCGCCAATGCGTGCTCTTCCGAAAGTTCGCATTGTCTGATGACAGGAACTCGAAGACGACGAGCTGTCCAGGGTACATATTCTGCGGTTTCTAGTAAATTCGGTTCAGTTGCCAGAAACTGATCGCGAATCTGCAAAAAAATCGCCATTGCATTACATGCTGGTGCATACCTCGGAGTTAACCGGCATGCTAAAAGCGTTGCAACTATGCGTAAAAATGGTAAATAAGCCATTAATACCTCTTCCTTCCTTTTAAAAATGCTCTCCTGCAGAACCTGAGCTATCGTTTCCCCTTGACCGTTATAAATCTCTACGGGTATACCGACAACGTCTCATAGGACTTACCGGCTTAATTCCTTTTAAAGCGCCGGCAAACACAGCGTTGGCGTTAATCATCTGCTCAACAAGGTTGGCGTCCTCGTCTTCGATAAGTTCGTCCAAATAGCTGGAATAAAAAATGACTTTTAAGGTTTCTAAATCGTTTTTTGCGTTTTATAGTTTTAAAACGGAACACTTTGAACGCACTTGAGTCCGTTTATGCCGAGAACCATCGGTTTCTTTGGTTCTCAATTGAGGTATATGGTTCAGAACTGAATCTTTTGCTAGAACCATGCTATTCGCAATGATGATGCGCCAACTAAGCCATAATGACTGAACTCGAATATTATTCTAGTTTAACGCTGCAAATTTTTTTTCCTACTTTGAAAATCGATAATAAATTGCACAAAACAAACCGAAAAAAGGTGGTTACAAAGAAACTCGGTTGCCTTCCGAAGTGTGTGCACACCGCAAGCCAATCCTCACCTCTGGATTTCAGGCAGGACTTCGTCGATTCGTGAGACCCTTACAAAACACAAGTCCCGCGATGAGAGACTCTTGGACGGCGCCTCTTCGTTCCGGGCTGCCGCCACCCGTTTCATAGCTGTATCTAAAATCCGCTGTGCTGACCGGATTCCCTAAACAGCACACAATATGAAATACTTGTAATATATCGCTAAGAGCAACACATGCTTAGCCACGCCCAAATAATGTGAAGTCCCACGCCTACGACGCCGATTCGTGAATGCCGTGACAGCCACGTTTAATGAAGCAGCCCTTGAGGCAAGCTACCGTTTGTTTGTACAAGCGTATGAACGCACAATACTGTTTGACTTTACCGACCTTCCTTGGGGAGTATTCGCAGAGGTTTGGATTTGCGCATGACTCTCGGTGTCATTTTGGAAACGCCTGACGACGTAACCTGTTAGGTTGATGTTAATTCATACGTGTTCATGCACGGGATGAATGAAATCGTGCATTGGACTTAAGCTCAGGCGCGCTACTTTACTGCGCAGCCGGTTTGAGTTTTTGTCAAAGACGCTTCCATACGATAAACGAAAAACGAAATTACCTCGTAAGTAGCATTGAGTCCCTCGGCCATGGCGAGCATCTCTCGATGTTCATTTAAAGCTAGGCGCGTGGCCAACTCTAGTCCATCGACGGTCACTTTTCCGTTCAGCTTTTTCCAGACACCGTTGACCTAAAAGACAGGTTTAACGATACTAATTCGCTCCAGAAAGCATTGTGGAGCAGCTTTTCCAATTATTTCACAAAAACTCTTTCTCATTGTGGTTTTTCAAAACCTCTTTTTGCCACTCTAAAGAGACTTCTAGAACACCCTGTATACATCTTTTCAAGCCAACAATTCTATATGCATTCCGTAAGAATTTAATAAGTATGCAAGCATATATGCCAAACAAGCAAAAATAACAGTACTTTGGTTATTTACCCTCTTTACCTAAACATAAATTAAGCTGGTAGTAGTTCACAATCAAATGAAGACATACTGGCAGGATATGCTCGAGTCATGCGCCATCAGCCAAAGTTGAGATGTACCTTGAGAAATTGTATGAGAATGTCAAAAGCGTGTGCTTTATCGGCGATTTGATTGTGTATAAGAGCTGATTTGCCTCGGCCACCTTTGCGGCCCCATCGAGGATCTCCGGCTGGCGGATCGTCAAGAAGAGCGCGTGAAAGTTGAAATAAAACGTCGTCCATGCCTTCAACCGTATCATTCTCCGCAAGAGTCGGAAAGACCTGAAACACACATGCGAATGAAAGCGAAAAGCACGACGGAGTAGATACAAATATATCCATTACATCAATCAAACAGTAGGTTCGAATATTGTTTCTTAGATCTTCCGAAAAAATGAGATATGCGTATGAATAACTGACATGGTAAACCTTCAAATGTTTTTTTTTGGAGAACGCGACCGAGAAAGAAACGCGCGCGAGAAAGTCTATGGCAAAATTATATATATATATATATATATATATATATATATATTTATATCACAAGAAGAGACAGGGGG
>MNPL01004972.1:0-16234 GCA_002081605.1 Tropilaelaps mercedesae
TATATATATATATATATATATATATATATATATGTGTATACATATAATAAGTGTTACTGCAACAAATACTTATTGCGGTAGTATAAGATAATGTTACGCACAGCCAGAATAAGGCTAATGCCGAATAAGGCCAAAATAAAGGAGGCTAACTAAAGTGAACAATCCACATTGGGAACTACGATTACTAACTAGTTTTTCAATACAAACTGGCATTTTTTCTACAAAAACTCAACACAATAAAAACCTGAAATGTGAATATTCATAGTTGTCAACTGTACGGCTTGGTTTATACTACAGCTTAAACGGTATCAAAAAATATTAGCTGCAATACAAAGGACAACCATAACGGCCGGTCAAAAACGAATACACACACGCTGCACCCTTGAAAGATCCTAATATGAAATGAAATCTTCATATGATATTCAAAAAAGTCTAGACATTTAAGCGTGGATGGAAGGTAGACATGTTTGATTTAGCCTATCCAGAAATCGTTGATGGTCGAATATTTTTTTTACCCGTAAGTTGCTGAAAAATCTAAATCTCACAGCTCCTTACTGACTCGACCTCCAATGATTTACAAACTTTTTGCTGTTATCAACGCGTAGTATAATGCAGCAGATATTTACACCTTCGATTGAAACAGCTCTACCAAGTTGGGCAAATGTTGGAGTACGCAGGTTTTACTGCGGATACTTTTATTAGCCATAGGTTTGACTAATGGTCTGTGTTCCGGTACTCACACCTAAAGAGCTTGTTCGGAGGTACACTTCTTCATTTTTTCCTGCTTTTGTTCCACTCTTCGTAAGATAAAGTAACTCTACAGGTGAGTTAACTATTGAAAATTATCTGTACGAAGGAAATATAGCAGCAAATGCTCATGTATGCCCGGGACACGCCTTTAGTAACTATCACGTATGTAAACGACATTTAATATTCGCTCAGCGTAATTAAGGGTATTTTAATGCGAATCAGTTCAGACCGGATTGCGAAAAACCACAGGACAGAAAGCTAGCACACCAGTCACAAGGTTTTTCCATCGGCGCTAACTCCGTATACATTGCACTCACTGATTATTATTATTATATGCCCCACATGAAAAGTCAGCACGTATACGAGAAAATGCAATGCTCAAAGCAGAAATAAAATCGGATATATGTTCAACAAATACAATGATTCTACAATTTGCACATCTCTTCAACAGTATTCTTCGTCCCATATTCGTTTGATATTGCAATACGGAGGTGAAAAAACTCTCTTAGAGCTGAGCATCACCCAACATTTAGCGTCCACGGTATCACATTATTTCATAAGATGAACACCACAAATGTAAATATGTAACGGGCGGGAATCGAACCCGCCGTGAAGGCCAGAAAAAAGTCTGCCATCCAACTAGGCGGAGAATTGAATTGCTATTTTCTTGCCATCGTTACAAGACACCTACCTCTCACGGGAAACGGCTTTGCACTGCTACTTTGGCGCCTTCTGCGAGACTGTGGTTCAATGCGTTCGGCCAGCATTCTTAGGTGGGCATCCTCTGCAATCCGCCCTCGTTGAGCGCAAGACATCGATTGGCAGCCACATCCACTCGGGGCTGTTGATGTGGCCACCGTCGTCACGAATGCCATTTTTCGCTAGGTTGTGTTTTTTCCACAGAACGTGACCAACGGTATGCAATTAGTCAGCCAAACGACGAAGCCGCTACGCCGTTCTGTGAAACCGTCCTGATGGAAGTAAACGGCCGGAAGCGGTTGGGCTCGACTGGACCAACGCGAGAAGGCGCAACCTACATTCACTGCTGAGTTCACTCAACACGTAAGGCTGGATGGATCACTTCTTTATAAGGGGTACTTGCCGTGGGGGAATACCTTGACCGTTCTCGCCCAGGGCCGTCGGTGGCCCTAGTTGATAGTCGACAATCGAAACAGGTGATGGTTCAGCCAAGCTAATTACACTCCGCTCCTTTGTCCACTCCTCGGAGAACGTCACACGTATGAAAAACTTCCACCATAAATATCTATTAGCAGAGCACACCGATTACAATGAGCACATGGAGCAACAACACTACGAAATGAGACGGTATGACAGATACAAATTGCGCGCTGCCTGTCGCTGCTCGTACACATGCGTAGAGCGTAGGGGCACCACCGCGGCAAAAGCGTTGATCGCGTTCCTGCTTAGCACCGAAAAGGCTAAAAATATTTGTCACCAGTCATTTAACTGTCGAGTGGGAACGCCTACGACTCAGTACGAATGTTGTCATCTAAGGACATTCGAGTTACATAATGAAATTTATGCGAAAATAAGTGTGGGCCTTCGATGTAGCCACAATGCCTTCACCGTGGTGTAAGTATACGGTTTTTTTTTCGATAGACAGTGTCCCTAATCGGTTCGTGCGTGACGCACGAGTCGTACCTTGGGAGATCAAAGCGTGTCTTTTTAGTTGAGTTTAACTTGGATTTGTGAGCAGGAGCGAAGGTCATTTCATTCTCGCATGGGAGAGTGCCTGCATAAGCGCTATCGGAAGCCTATCAAGGGCCGAGATGACAGCGCCTTTGTCGGCGAGCCAGGTGTACTCTACAAACAGACGGTGCAGATACAGCACCAATGGCAGGGCTCTGAAAGTCGCTTACAAGGTATTGAAACGAAACGAAATCCGATCGAGATTTGTTCACAACATGAAACGAGCTTCGCCTCTTGAAACATGAATCGCCACTTGTCCGGTGAGCTAATGCATATTGCATTCAGTGTCGCGCAATCGAGTTTGGACACGCTTAGGCCGGCTCCTGCAGGACGAATGCACGCGATCGTTTCTATGGCTTAGCTAGAGCTCGCTCTATTTTTGCCCTCTCTTAGCCTTAAGATGTAATATGTGTAACACACTTCTCATATCGGAGCTCCAGCTCGATTGACATCAACGATGACGGTTGGCGGCACCAGCACGCACTTGTTTAACTGCCCCGATAGGGAGATTATATCAAAACCTCTTTGCCCAGGGGTGAGCTAACCTTGTAGGAAATTTTATTGTTCGTAGACTAGACTAGTCAGCTAAGCTATGCCGTAGATGTCAGAAGAAGTGTTCTGACATCTACTGATCAAATCTGTTTTTGGAGATGGAAGTCATCTCTAAAAACAGGATTGATCGAGACTCAGTGATCGGGGAACCGGCAAAATTTTGCTGTATGAATTATCTTTAGAGGTTGTAAAGCACGGGCACGCTAGTGCTGTGTACCTCGATCAAAGGTTCCTGTTCAATTTTGAGCTCTAACGGCCTTGAAGATAGTATCGCCAAGATCAAACAACAAATTTCACCCCGCGAATTTTCTGTGTGATGCAATGTTATTCATTGAATTGATATGATAATTTCGCAAAGCTTTGCTGAGATCACAGCAATACATCACCACAATAAGTATGACACCTACGTGTAACTATTGATACGAGGTCTACATAAATAGTATATAGAGGAAAAACAACAGATTCGCATCTCAGGCCTGGACTTGAGAATTGGAAACTCTAATGCCTGCGAATATTCAAAAGTTAAAGAATCAATAGAAATATTATAATTATTCAGACTCGCGCACTATGTGGAAGGGCGAGGGCTGAGCCAGTGTGGGCACAGCAATTTTCTAATTAATAGCAACCCAAAAATGTGAGAAACATGTTATTGCGTTTTTGCCGATCTTGGAACCGTCGACGGAACTTTCGACAAATTTCATCCGTTCTACATGAGTTTTATATTAACGACAAGTAAGTCGAGTTTAACACTTACCTCGAATAGGAAATGGTTTGGTTCCGTTGGAATACTTTCGGGCGGCAGACACCGAATTATGGCGGTGAATGTGTCGGTGAAGCATTTTAGGGCTTGCGCAGTCGACACCGAATACCGCCTAGATCTTCGTTAAAGTGACTGACAAAGAAACTGCGAATCTCCAGCTGATTTTCATCGAGCGATAAGTTGTTCTGTAAGCGAACCTCATTTACGGATCGCTTTGCCAATTTCCATTACCTGGAATCGAATTTGTTAGTTTTTAAATGACAACCTAAGTATTTATCATTACCTATAACAACACATTGCAATGATTGGCCCTTGTTCAGTAGCTTTATTTAAAACCATACATTGCTAACACAATAGGTAAGCCAGCTTGAACCGGCGCTCCTCCTGAAGCAAGATGTCCTCTAGGTCAATAAAGTGATGCTCCTAGAAAATATGGCCACAAACCGTAAACATGAACATCCCACTTATCGATTAGTTGTACGACGACGAGTTCTTCGATAAATTGAGGAACCTGGGTGTTTAGTTAATATCTAAGTATCATTACGGAGCTTAGCAACAATGTGTAGGAAAGACGTGGCCTACGACTACTAAAACGTTTAGAAATGTACATATGAACACGTCACGATAGGTTTGAGGCTCTGTTTAAAATTCTTAGGAACCGATTACCGAAGCTTTTTAGTTAATATGAGATCAGAAGGCAGGAGGGAACAATGCCAAGAATTTTTTACAAAAAAACCTGCGTTTATTGGTCAGTTGCCGCAAACTTCGCTGCAAAAGTCGCAATAGTTGCTTGCCTAATCTGACTATTGGCGGGTGATCCCTGTATAGTAAGTTTCACACATACACTGCACGTTGGAGCAGCAAACAATAGCTTCATCTGACCACTCGTGGCCACATAGAAATTTTTTTCTACTTGTCTCTCTCCTTGTCTCTCTACGCTTGTCTCTAGGTTCCCTGTAGTACTCCCACATCCGAAAGAGTATCGCTGGTATATATAACATAAACTGAGACATAAAAGTGAGACCGCTATGCTGTATTAGCGACAAAAAACCTTCTTAGCGGTTAGCGATAAACGAAAGCGAAGCTCACACAAATTTGAAATTTATCGTTCGCGCCAGACAAAAATTAGTTACCACTATTAAGCCGAATCAAATACAATACATTTACATCGATGATGACAAGACCAGAACTTGAGAAGCATACATCACAGTTTCAAAGATGTAATAAAATCAGGAAAATATATAGCGGTTAGATGTTGGTTATCGAATTCAGATGATTTATTCGTTTTCGATCAGAAGCGAGGCATGAAAGAAGTTATGATAATCCTGAATTCAGTAAAACCTCCATTGCTGACATTGGCAATTTCGTGTACTTCCATACAAATCCATGTAAAACAAGCGGATATATGAAACCGCATGAGCTTTCATGTACACAAGTCATACATACATAACGTGTCATCAGGAGTATGCGAGCCACCAAACATTAGCCTTGCAGTCAGCTACTGGCCATCCAGACACCACCTCATAAAAAAACTACATTGCGTATATTGCTCATACGATAAATATGTACTGCTGGCACCTTGGCGTGCTCTGTTGTCTCTACAAGCCAACCGCTAGTTAACAACACCATCACCAAATAATTATCAAAGACCCTTTGCCAACATCATTTCCTTAGCTGTGTTGATTCTTTGATCTTACCAAATCGTTCAATCATCAAGTAGATATGTGTTTCGATTATGATCGGACTGTTACTCTTAGAACCGCGTAACTGGTCTGGTTCGAGTAGAGTGTTTGGTAGCTTAATACAGCTCTTTTGTGCGCCGGAGTAGCTCGCTATATTAGGGATGAACCCCTTCAATCACATTGCTTCGCTACCGCACTGCCTACACTAGGAAGGATAGCGGTCAACGTACACAATCATATGCCTAAGTCTGTAGATAGGAGCGAACCTGTTTAGAGTGTTAACTCATTCGTGATGTCACTGGGTGCCACTGGTTCGCAAGCAAGTTTCTGGCAATAAACGCCAACTATACCACCGTTATTCGCGCTCGCCAGATAAAAGCATTCTCATCTCGACAAGCCGCCTTACCATGCACGAAGTTGCTATGCCAACACGGTAGTGCTTGGCTGGCGTGTGCTCGACATTACCTGCCGTACTAATTTGCCCTCCTCTGAGTCGAGTTCACCACTTCAATGTAGCGACTCTACGCATCGGTGACTGCCCGCAGTTTGTCAACCGCATCCAACGAAGCGAGATAGCAACGCAATGTCATCCATGGCAACGGAGGATGACTACGCGTTCGTTCGCTAACGACGTTGGTCACGAAGGGGTAGATGCGGTGACAAGAAACAATTATTGGTAAATCAAGGCTTACGAGATACGTATAGTTACATGCATCAGCGATAAGCACTACGTATGAATTCCGATCAGTTCACATCAATCATCTGTGTCAGCCACTCTTAAGTGTCATGCTTGCTGACATACCTATCTTCATCATGTCAATGTTCGTAGACAAGTGGTAGCATTGGGTTGTCAACTTACCTTGGCTGATCTATCGAATGATCCGTCGCGCGTAAAGGGATTTCGTGTACAGCTTGTGTGCATGATCAGGTGTCACAAACCTCTCGAAGCTGCGTTCTTGGTGCCAGTTTTACCGTGCAACCGCTAGCAGGGTTGAGGTAGACCTCGACGCAACCTTCTCGTTCACAGGTCTCTGCTGCTCTCACAATGTAACCAGGGCACATGACGTTAATACAAACGTGTCATTTCTCTATTCGTGTGCCCGACTCTATGTCTGTGGCTGCCAATCGACTATATACCATGGATTTTTACATCGGACGGGCTCCCAGCGCGGTCAATGTTGACCGTGGCGGACTGGCTTGTAAATCTATAGCAAACGCGGCGGCTGCTGCAGCGGCGGCTGTTACCCGTTAGCGGGTGGGTGGGTGGTCGACCCGGCCCTTCCTCTGTGTCCTCCCTCTCACCTTCTCCGCTGCTCCTCACTTGGACTTGAATCCTCCGTCGCTTGGAAAAAGGCCGAGCCTATGCGCGCCCTGTAGCTGCTATGTCTGAAGCCTTCGCTACACCACAGAATTACTGCCCGGTGTCAAACGGAAATCGGACACCCTGCCGAGCCAATCGAGTTGATCAGCCAGAAGGTGTTGGGGGAGGGTCGGAATTCGTTTTGACAGGCGCATTGTGTCATGTATTATATATGCAGTAAGTACGAAGGAGAGGAGACTGCATGGCACCAGGCCAACTGCAGAAATAGGCTGCGGTTGTAGGTCGAACTATCTGTTGGCACTCCGCTGCAATTTACGTTGATGGAATGTTGCGGATCACCACAGGCCGTAGCTATGGATCGCAGCGTAGAACGGAATTTTTTGCTTGACGCAGATGTTCAGGAGAATCGGATGAAAGTCATTGCGTAAATATGCATATGCGTCCGTGGATGCTTAACTGCCGTTGCCGCGCTGTCATTTGGCAGTGTGATCAGAACATTTCGAATCGCTGCTTGATGGATCTCGCCAAACGGTGCACTGCTATAACATATCAGTATGATGATAAACGTAAGATTGATAAACAAAACGGATATTTGACTGAATGTTTCTCATTGTCTTACCCTGATATCGATTGTCATCGAGACACTATGTTGCGTGTGTGTTCTGATGTCTCGCAGGGGTGCCCATGATAGAATCCCTACTACGAAGCTGTTTCAACTAACCTTAATGAGATGGGATTAACTATTTGACAATTGGGCCGCCCATGCAACTAGATGTTGTTGGCTACAGTCCCGACTTGACTAGGCTCGTTCGCAAATTTAAAGGCATAACCATATCCACGCAAGCGCAAGTGAAGTAGACAATTTAGGTATATCAGAAATGAGACAGTTCCCGTAATACCGTATGTATCTGGCAATTAGTCAAGAAATATAAATTATATTTATTCATTTGAAATACATCCACTTGTATAACCTCCAAGCAAGCAAAATAATGTGAAATGACGTTGGCTTAGCTAGCTCTAGGATATTGTATCACAACGATTAATTCTGTTCCAAGGTTAACGAAGGTTCACTAAGATGAGTTAATTAAGGTATATGTTCGCATAATTTAATTATTTGTCTAATAGCTGGTATCTATGGCCATCTCATACGACTGCGGTATTTGGACGCAGGATTTTTATTTACACGTTCTTGACAAAAAAGTGCCTTCTCAGATATCCTAGCAATTAATCCTGATTATATCTTTTTGGCATACGTATAGCTTAGTTAAAATGACCACATTACCTAAAGCCAATACCCAATTAATAGTATTCCCCCTTGAGCATATAAGCGTTCATATTGGTGACACACACACATGTCTGTTTACGTAACAGATGCTGAATGTCCAGAGGTGCTTAGTGAAGCTACGTTGTCTAATCATACTCAGTGTTTCCGTAAAATTACAAATTAAATTATGCCAGTTTGGGTCTAGTGATACGGGGGTAAGTTCACAGTGGACACATATATGTAGTGTGTTATATTGCTCTACAAATAGACTGACAATTCGCTCGTTCTAGAGAAATAAATAGGCCTCAACACTGTAGATGTGCCGCCTATGAAGATGATTTAAAACCACAAACTTTCGCCATAAGTCATCTGAGCATGGGACATACGACACGGAGCTTATTGGATTTCCTTTTGTGAATTTAGCAGGAATGGGTCACTTCCACGATAACTCTAACCGAATAGCGAAACCAAAAAACCATTCGGATCTTTGTTGAAGTGGAAGGTGCTCCGAGCTTGAGCGAATACTAAAGAGCAGACTCAATTCTCTTGCATTACGAACCCAGAAACATCATTGCACAAGAACGAACGGCACAATCACGCGTCGCACGACGTCAGACAAAGCTTCCGGTGAGCTTCGAAAGCACGCCGTAGAGCATCGTTTGGGCGTCGGTGATGCACATCAATTCTATTATGAGTAAACAATTGTTTTACGCTGCAGCTGACGTGTATGGGTTCAGTTCGCTGTTGAACAAGTCTCAGTCTGCAAAACCTACGCACAGATAGGGGTGTCTGAATGTGTATGATTTGCTAATTCTACTCACTATTCGGAACTCGGAGGCAACTCGCAGCTTTTCAAGTGGACAAAACCAGCTCCATACTCAACCAAATCTCGTCGAAATTCCACAGCTCTTTCTCCTTTGTGGTCGACATTGTTACAAACGGCTCATTCTTTATAGACGGTGGAAAGACGTTTGAGTTGGACTGGCCAGATTAGATCCAAACGGAAACAAACAGCAGTAATTCTCTCAACATCCTCCTAACTGCCGGAAAATGGCCTTGACAATTTACATAAACCCGTGGCGTTCTATCACAGTATGTTACTTTCGCTCCAGTTATCTCCATTCGGAAACACATATCACCCTATAACTCATGTAGCGAACGAATACAAAACTAACACAATAAATCAGTTCGCCTGTGAGATCTATCAAATGCGAAGCACAAACAAATGCTATTACAGTGAGTCCACACGGGTTGCTTCTCTGTACGCAATCGCGTAAGTAAACCGACCGTCGCATCTCTAACGTGTCATGCACATGGACTCGACAACACGTGCCTTCCCTTTTATTTACTCCATATTTTCCTGGCTCGAAGGAGCATTCACTCATGGCAGTCGTAAACACTACACAATAAGCAAACACTCCTGAAAATTTATAATTTAGTAACAACTAAGCTAGGCGGCATTCGCGCTATTTTTTGTATGAGCATATGAATGGTGCGTTATTTTTTAGAACATGCCAGATAGATAGTGCGCTTTGAGATATGCTATGGCCAAAATCGATGAGCCACAAAGAACGGACGACATTTTATATATCTTCACGATGTATAAATTATCTTTAAAAATCCATCAATACCTGCGAAGGCTCCTAACGTCTCTTAGCTGTAACGAGATTTTTCGACATTTAAATGAAACTTCAATTAGGCAACACCGTTGTAAGAAAAATGGTGCGCAAGAGACAATGCAAAAATGTATATATATATGGCCATACATATTTACTGTGTTGCCATACGGTAAAGAGATTCTTACGGAACTTCCTTGCCAACATACGAGCTGTGGCCTATTACAAACTGCTTGCTTGTTCGTTTTGTAAAACAAACAGCCAAGCAGTCTGCTGTACAACAGTTTCAGCACAAGCTAAAATCTGTCAACATGTTTTCTTAATATCAAGCTATCAACACGGACGGATATCTCTCATATTTAAAATAAACACATACCATTCGAATTGTTTTAATATCCATTTAAGATTTACCTTGTACACTTCTTGACTTCTATGCACCGATACCATGCTTTACAACACCGGACCAAATTAGCATACACTCATTGGTGCCTGTTTTGGCTCATGCGTCATCTGAAAAGGGTAATGATGACAAAGTAATGATGGGCGTCGAAAGGCGTTGTGACCACCGAACCGAGCCGACTGCTGCAACTATAACCTTGAAGTGTCAAATAACGGATGTTTCTCCCAAATCTGGCTCACTAATAAACGAATGCATTTACAACCTCCGTTGTTACATGACCTTCACTTTCTAGATCACATGACGCGTCAACTAAATTTGACATTTCGTCATTGAAGCACCTTAGCGCCGAAGATCGAGATGTGTCGTTACAGCTTCTCTTTAAGTCAATAACGAAAAATACAGACATGTCCCTCCCTTATTTGGTTTTTTTCTTTCCCCAGATTACAACTAGGGCCATGCCAATATTTAAAAAGGTAGATCAGGGGCTGCACGATGGTGAATGCAGTATTAAGCATTCAAGCAGCATCAATAGCGCTTCAGGGAAATTTCATCTCCTGAAATTTTTACCGGTTTCGTTCACGAGCTTCAAAACGATGCCTGCCACCAGGTAAATCGACATTATATATTGATACGAATTATCATCTCGTCGTGATTTGTATACAAATATAATTTTGGTAAAACTCGCTTAAGGAGACCAAAGTGAGGCAGGATGCCGTGAACATTAAATATGGGCTGATAGAATGCCCTGAAAAGGATGAACGAAGATAAACGGACAATTTAACGTTTTAGCTTTTTAATGTTCTCCAGTGCGATACGTCAGTGTAGCTAGTGTAGCTATAAACACATTGCCGGTAATGCCAACTTGAGCGAAAGACACAGAAGAAATTTCGACTGTTTATTTGACCGAAGGGTATCAGCGTTCAAAGACATTATGAGAAAAAGCGCAAACTGCTCTTTTTCTTTTTCTTCTCTTTTCTTTCTCTTTCAAGGCACTCATCCTCAATAGCAAATGCTGTCTTTTATTCTTACTTTGGTTAAATTAAGGCATCTCTGTAAGTTGAAAACAATGCACGCGCACAAACATTGACATATATTTAATAAACTATTTGTCTATTCACTTATTACTATCATGCTGTTATTAACTTTTTTTATTTTATAAATTTGTTTACTTTAAACACAAACTCTAACACGACAACTGGTAACACGTGTTAGTCTAAACACACTATAAAACCTGAGTAGAAAAACCTTACTGTTACACAAGCGCGTGTACAAGATGCATTATCTCTAGGACGTTATACATACGTGAAGAAGCTGGGTCATTGATGTTTATATCTCGATGCACAACTTTTTGCTGCGAGACGTGTGTTTTAACTACTAATCAATACTGTTTTCTAATTTGACGCGATTCCGTATTTTTGCACTGCCAGGGGCTTTGTACTTTTTGCAGCCACTATCCTATTGGAAATATTTGGCACTCAAGGCCATAGGGTCGTAGGCCCTGGGGCCTACACAGCTACCTATGGGACGATTGGTTCGCACGCCTATGGGTTCACTCCAGCCTACGGACGACTTCTGGCAGCATACTACGGCACCCCATATCTTGCGTACCCTCCCTATTACGCCGCACTCGGCTATCGCTACGGTTCACCACTGCTTGCAAAATAAACGGAGCAGCATAGAAATGTGAAAAAACGGGACAACAACGCAACATCTGTAGTGCAACCTCTAAAGAGCCGATATGTATTTGTAATCAAGCTACCTCATGAAATACATCTTTTTCATGTATTCCATTCACGCGGGAAACGTTCAGCTAGTCCCAGTAAAAATCAACACAGGCAGCATTCGCTCTCTTTAGACCTTGACTCTTCTTGTTATCAAATTATGAATATTGATCTGACTACACTGACGTAATCACAGCTCGGTAGTCAATCCACCCCGCCGCTGCAGGCAAGGCCTTTATGATAGGCAACAAGTCCAGTTTAAAATAAAAATAAGTTACTAGACTTAAATACGAGTTGTACCTGCATTTTCTGTCAAAAGTTACTAAACTCTACTTATTTATTCATTTATTAGATACTTGCTTTCCATCTTAGACTATAGGCCACTTCGCTTCCTTTTCATCGCAGTTTTTTCGCTTCCTTTTCGCATATTTTTAGTGTGTTTTAGTTAGTATGTATGTCTGCCTAGCGTACAGTTAAACTAGATTCCAAACCACGGCCGCCGCCTCTAGTTGATCGCTTTGAGCTGACTATTCTGCTACGTAATAAAGTGGCGGCTTCAGTTACTCAAAAGGAAACATCTAGGAACAGATAAGCAAATCATTGCACCTAGAAAATAACAACTGGTGGTGATTATATTTATTCATTTACTATATCAGGGAAATAACTGCATTCCTTTGGTGACGAACTTGATGTGTACGGTATAAGCAATTTACAGACGCATCTCCACAAGCTGGATGACAACAGTACAGTGTGCGGAGGACACATATCGTATTAACAAAATAGGACTGAAACACTCTTCTAGTGTGTACAGAGCAAAAACATAGACACTAACCTAAAGTGATGTAATCTTAGGGCTATCTCCTTAACACATTCGTTTTTCTAAATCTACGTAAACGCTTGAAATAGACGGAGAGTAATGCAACTAAGCACCTAAACGGAATTACTGTTTAGCGCGAGAGCTTACCTAGAGACAATCCCTCGTTTTCGGCAAGTGCTTAAGCGGTGTAAAAAATACGATTATAGCAGAGGCCCCGTTAGGGCGGCCACTGCGTGATAAAGGAAAAAATAGCGAAAATACATGAAGGTAGTCCAATAGTCGAGATCTTGCAAATGTAAAATGGGCGACGCTGATTAGTTGCTGTTTCCGCAGCGATTTCCACTGAGAGCGCCATCTAAAGACGGTTTTACCGGGCCTTTACCGGGATCATAAACAGGTTCAACCACGATCTAGCAAAGCAGTTAAATGCCTTGTTTGCTGAGAAGCTCTTTTTCGGCTTCCGAACCTCTACGAGTCACCCAAAATGAAGGAACGCCATCTTCAACTGCGCAATCTTTCTGGGCCAGTATTTGCCGCAAGGTGCTCTTACCGCGTACAGCGATAGATTTGTCATTTTTCGATGACTTGTACCATACCTAAAAAATACCAAAGGGTAAAATTACTTATTACTTATTATCTTATGTGTTGAAAAAATGTATATGATCTTTATCGTATTAAAATTTCATTGCAATATGGTTATAGCTCACTCTCTCCCCAGAACAGAGAAACTTGTAATAGGTATTATAAATTGACGGAGAAATTCTATGTTCTCACCTGAAGTTCTGCAGGGTCGTAAAGAATAACCGTATTATTCTCTTCATCTCCTATCACCGGTCTTTCGGCAGGACACCCCTGATACATCGCGCTGAGCATGGTTGAAAACGTCGTTTGTTCGCTCCACCTGAAAACAAGCGTTACAATGTTGTTTTCTTGGGTAGAGCTGAATCGTCTTAATGTACAGGTGTTTGTTTCTCATGGCATGGTGAGACAAACTCGTGTAGTATGTAAAGATTGAAATATGTAACCATGGTCGCGCTAGTTGAACGTAACGTGCTCCGCGGCGAAAAACTACAGAGGGTTGAGGCCCTCAGCTGGAGATGTGACCCAAGACTCCGACTCAATTTTGCCGTTACTTTTTTTTTTCTTAGGGCCGACCACCAGCCAGCATTTAACGTCCACGGTAGCAGTTTTTGCATTACTTCGTAAGACGGACCCCATATAAATGTAAATGTGCACCGTCGGTCGTGCATAATGTACATACGGTCGGTGTAATCCACTAATTCAAACGTTTAACAATATTACAATAGGAACAACTGTATTGACCTTTGAACAAAGTCGGTTTCCTTGAGTTCTGGATAGACGAGAGCCACAGGCCAGATAAGGCTTTTATGTCCCGATCCATCCGCATCATTCTCTAGCGAGACCGCAAAGTTCCGCAAAGCGGGAAAGCGCGGGGTTAAATTAGGAAGGAGCTCGCCATCTTCTGCCGTGGGCACCAATGTAACGCCAGCTTTTTTGATAGCATCCGCCAGCTCCTAACATAATATATAGTTCGTTAGCTGTGCCTAGCGCTTAAAAGTAACTAAACTGTATCAATTCATATAATCCTTTTCATCTCTTTATCTCCATATATATATATATATATATTCAAAGATACTTCCACTCATGTGGTGCCTTATTGTAAAAACAGGCAGGAGCACTTGCTTGCCAAATCGCAAACGACATATGGTACAGAACTGTACAATTAGCGTTTGTGACGGTTCACATAAAACTAACAACAACCAAGCAAGATCCAGAAATCTGCTCACTCTAAACCATAATTACTTCAGCTTTTTGCCGGCGTTCCCGTAACTCTTTTTCCCACTTTCGACGATTCCTCTCCAAAATTTTTCGTTCCTTGTCAACGCAATCAGTTAGCTCGCGCGCTTCTTTGAGAGCGGCGCTAGCTACGTCCTTGGTGCCTTCAGTTTTTTCCAGTTGGATGCAGAACTCGTCGCACTCATCCAGTTTTCGCAGCTGCCAGCAGCTCTGGGCAGCCCTACAATAGCAACAAATGATCAAGCAATTAGGAGGGAACATCCAGTCGTTCGCGCAGTACCATCAGTACCATGCTTCGTAGTTAAAACTTTATTAAGTGCGTGCAATTAATATACATAAATCATTATGTTTATGACAACCTTAACGGTCAAAAGCTATAGTTGAGGTTCATGGCCAGGTATATCTTAATTCATAAAAAAAACCTAATAGTCCATCCAGAATTTAGAAATTAAAAAATGTTAAAAATAGTCGATAAATGTGTATTTGTGTGAAATAAGCAAAATGCGAAAATTCGCATACGTATAATCTACCTTAACATGGCTTTGATGTAGTTTGGCTTGAACTGTAATGCCAAAATACAGTCTTCGAGGGCAGCGTTAAAATTGTTTAGATGGTATTGTGCTGCGGCCCGATTGAGATGCAATTGGGCATTAAGCTCCGTGTTTAGCGTTTTTTGCCGAATTCCTTCAGAATAACTTGCTACCGCAGCGCTGAAAGTATTGATGAAATTAAAAAAATGAAAGTGAGAAAATCGAACGTAAGTTACCACCCCAATATGTATATATATATATATCATTTTCAGTTAAGAGATCTCGTTCTATAATAAAGGCGTTGTTGGTGATGGTAGCGTTCCCGTGGGGCTACGATGTCTAGCTTATCCAAGGTAGTTTGCACTGCTTTATTGAGTAAAAATATAGTAACTACCTTTCAGTCAACAATTAGATTGAGATAAGCACGAGTGACAAAATAACAATGGAACACTTCTATGAATGGTGTTAACAGGAAATACAGTTTGTGATTCTATTAGTTTATGAAACCCAACAGCCAACCGATATTGCTGCTCTTTGAAGAGGTGATTTCCATCATCTTTGTAGCTCCTAGCCAGCTCCTCTGGTGAGTTATCCGTTTCGTCATATTTCACCTGACGTAAAGCTTCAAGCAATGGAGGCAGTTCGCTTCCAGTTCCACCCCCCGGCAGCTGCTGAGCAAACAACGGGTGGGCGGCCATTTCTTGCTCCCAAGATTGCTCATCCCATCCTACATAAGCATTTTTAGGAAAAAAGTTGTTGAAAAACTTTGTAGCGGTTTATTTTCACTCCTTTTATCTGGGCACTCGGAAAATTGAGAGAAACAGGCAGTTATTTAACAAAAATAGCATGAAAGGGTTTGACAGATTAATCAAGGTCGCTTTATAGCGTGGTGCTTTGGGTTCACCTTCCACTTCGAATAGAGACGAATACAGCAGAACATTTAAACCATACGGGATATGTTTGTACGCTAATAGGACTGAAAGCCGTACCCTCTTGATACTTGGCTGGCTTCCTGCTGGCTAAAAAAGCCTCGGTTTCCTTTTCAAGCTTTTTGTACAGCTCTTGTCTCCGCTCTTTCTCAGTCATTCCAGAGCTTGAGGTGTCGAATGCTCCACTTCTATTCGGGCTACTCCTTCGTGACGCGGACATCTGTTACTATATATGATTGAAAATGGAAACAGAATAGAAAGACACTTGTGTAAAAAAAAATAAGGACCGAGAAATGATCGAATAGATAGCCGCTACGTATATATGTATATATATATATATATATATATATATATACATATATAC
>MNPL01004973.1:0-15783 GCA_002081605.1 Tropilaelaps mercedesae
TATATATATATATATATATATCTGTTTTCGGTTGTGTACCACGAATCATGTGGTAGCTGACGCACTAAATTTCTCAACCACCTCCACGAAAAATCCAATGTATTGAAACGGTCGCCAAATTTCTTCGAATCACATGTGCGGAGCAAGCCAATGTTTTCTGTTGTTCTTTGCTAATTAGACTTATGAATAGAAAATCTAACTAGGAAGTGCTAACCAATGCACTCGTAAACGGAAAGTGATGCAAACCTCCTTTTCCCTTAAATCAAAGTCTAATTCTGGGTTGTAATGTCCATTTACCCGATTATGCTTTTTGCTTGTCCGCATGTTTCCCCGCGCCTTCTCTGTAACCTTCTACCATTTATTATCAGTACTGCCGATTCTGATTGGCTCCATCTCCGTTTGGCTTCACTTGTGCGCGATCGAGAAGAGAAAGCATATTCGTCCGCCTAGATCGCGGCCTTCGCTTCGCCTCTGGATATTTGCTTTGTAATTGCTGAAAACTGAAGGATGTTTTCTCTCCCCCCTTTCTCCGCTCTGTTTCTACCCCCTGTAGCTTGCAGTTCATCTCAGCAACCTTTATCGCAGAAATGTTCGTTTCTTTGTTCCGAACATAAAGGGCGCTTTGGCTATCTCTCCAGGACGTCTCGGCAAGGACGTGTGTCGTCGTCGTCCAAGGTCCTCAACGGTCGTCATCCCAACGTGATAAGGGGAGAAGGAAAAAGATAGAATGAGAGCGAAAGAGATGAAAACGAATGGTGAGAAAGGAAAATAAAGAGAAGGAATGATGAGTAGAGACAGAGAGTAAAAGAACGGTCTGTTCCCCATTCGTGCTTGGTATCATAGTCTGCTCTAACGAAGCTTTAGTGTTGTTTGGCTCAATAGGAAAAATTTTTCCAACAGCCCCAGGGTAGTTTCATATTTCTCCGCTGTTTCTCGCTCTGCCACTAGCTAGTGTTGCGCTGGTAGTATTGTGGGGAGACGAATTGGACGGCCGCAGTATTTCCTATTTTCGTTACCGCTTTGCCTCGTCTCCGTGTGCTGCCGGAAGGGAGCTTCGTCTTTCGTCAACGTTTCGTCTGCCCTGTTTTACCTTTCCCTCTTCCAACCTTGATAGGCAGGCAGCCTTTCGCTACAAAAATCAGCTTTCATCGTTTGAATCGGCAATTCTCTATCTTCACAGACCGGCCACTGATATTCGACCTTGATTCAAACGACATCTAGTCCGCGCTATTCTATTGCACAGCTTCAAACGTTTTGCCTGGTCAGAAGTCGTCGCAATGCCATCCAAAAAAGGGGCGATTGACGAGTGGGATGTCAGAAGCAACTGACTTCCAATTTGCGATTCGTAGGAGGAAATCAAGATGACAAGAGAAATTTTCTTCTGAACAACGCCGCCAAAAATGATTTTTTTCTAGTTTTAGTTTCCAGTTTTTAGTCTTCAAGTATTCTACTCTAGAAATGCTTCTCACAAGCCCAATAGCAGACACTGTACGTTTCATAAGCTTGAACGCGGTGTAGGAGCCAATGCATGACCGATGATTAGCTATTTTTCTTTGTTTTTTCAGAACGGAGCGCAACTTGCAAGAGACGCTCGTTGAGATCTGTAATCTACGAGAATTCTTGCTTGCCGTCTTCCAAGGAGCCTGTGCATCATATTTAGCTGTTCCGGTTCACCGGATTGTACCCACATTTACACATATTGTGCTTATCGGTAAGTGGTGGTTATAAAACTGCTGAGCTCAACGTATTCGGATAATGGCTAGACAAAACAATATATCGCCGACAGCAATACACTTTAACAATTGTTAGGTGCTGAACAAGTCGCCGCAGAGTTGCAATGCCCCGCTAGTAGACCGCATAGCGTGATTGGTATTTAAGTGCCACCTGTTTGTACGTATGCTGTGGTTGTTGACCACCTCAAAGCACATAAGCTGGGTGTCAGAAGTCAGCGTCATGCTGTGGTGACAGACGCCTACAAAAGGCGCCCCTTTGTCCGCCGTTCGATTCTTAGTGGCTCCACAGTGTCCCTCAAGGTTTTCTTTAGAGGCACAGCATACACATTTCGAGTAAGCTGGTAACGATCTACTTATATATTTATTAGCCGATGTGGTGCTATGGAAGTACGAACAGCATAATGCTACAATATATTTTGACAAAAGTAAGTCAGAAATCTCGTGTGCAGGAATTATTCATAATTATTACAGTGCTTTGAAGAACTTTTTCTCATATCGCCTGATACCAGGTGGCATAACTAAACTAACACCAGCTTTAAATTATATGCCTGAATTGGCTCAAATTGACACGGTACACTGGGTAGATACGCAAATAATGATACGTCAACTAAGGTCTTAAAATTTGTTTGTGTATTAGAAATGTATTGTCGTTTTTTTGGCCGTACGGCTCAGAACGAGGTTTGACGCTGTGACATAACACTACACTTCTGACACTGTATTGCAGCAATTAGGGAAATTATCATTAGTAGTGCGCAAACAGGCCGGCAAGCACACATGCATCTGCTGCGGTTCTGATCGTAAATGAGAAACCAGAGAAGGTCTTTCGGACCCGAATGATCCATAATTCTTTGTATTTGCCTTGGTTTAACATAACGGACGAAACGATTTAATAAACCCTCGTAAGCAGACAAAATCGATTTTCCTTCAATTGTTGGGAAAAGCAGAAATATACAGTTAGCTAATCATATAACCACGAAACATGTTGAGTGTGCGAATGCACTCGACGGAAGACGAACGCAGCCTTGCGGTGCGTGCATGCGTACTTATGCTATTTAGTTAGTCTCGTGGGAGTTTCGCACAGAGGTGTGGTAACTTGGTTGTGCTCTAAGGAGTATGCGCTAGAGTGACAAACTGAGCGGCAACCCAGTGGAGATGGTTTGGGATAAAGACTCCCGACGGTACAGCCAGCTAGAAGTCACGTTCTAGTCCCGTTTTAATTAATCGCTTGCCTCAAGCAGAGCATTTCCCTGCGTTGTCTCTGCCTGTAAAAGTAGTTGAGCCACCGTGTCGTTTGCGCCGACTCCGAACCAAAGTGTAACGTTGTGACGAGCGCTGTGAAGCTTCTAACTTACATTGTACAGATGACTTTGCTTAGGCAACCAGCGCAAACGTTGTTGTCTGCTGGATTACGTACGAGCTATTCAGTGCACAGTGGGGCTATGTTGTCTCGACGAGATATTGTTGTTTGTGTGACGAAAGCGAAAGCGAATTTTAATCCGGTTACCACAAAAATGAATCCATATCATTCTATACAAATGGCTCAGCCTGAAAGAATCAATAACATGGTTCTTGACAATACCTTTGATGGTTCGAAAACTCAGTGGTACACATTTAATTTCTGAGAAACGCTGTCCGTCTTGAGTCTATTGGACGAAAATAATCATAAACAAGATAAGAACAAGGTGTGCTTGGATACATAGCAATAAAAACCTCCGAATCTTGGTCCTTACTAGAAATCATGAGCCCTACTAACGAATGTTTGGAGGGGATTGGAACTCAGAACCAGTCTAGACGCGGGCACATGGTTGATCAGAATTTAAGAAATATGCTTACCAGTTTTACAGCAGAAAAGATACGTATATCGCAAGTCGTCCTGCGGTTCCGAATAATGAATGTCTCAAAAAATCAGTTCTAGAAAAATCAAAAATAGCAAAACAAAAAATGTTCGTGAAATAATTTGTTAAATACTTAACCTGGTTACGCTGTCATATGTAGGAATTCGATAATGTTCCATATTATCTTCTTTGGAAGCTACACACCTTCTATTACCAAAAGCTGGTCAATTCCAAAGGGACTAAGTCGTATTTGCATATGCTAGTGACACGCACAAGCTTCAAATAGTAATCTGGTACTCCTGCTATTCCTGTTAGGTTCCGACACAAAAGTTATGAACAGCTTGACGAAAACGAATCTGGGAAGGCGATGCTCGCGGTTTGGAGAAGTGCACCGTGATCCTTCGTTTACGCAACTCTTGCACCTTACTTCAACCTCAGTAGCTCTCGCAAAGTGAATATTATCACAGTGGGCAGTTGCACAAATACGCAAAAAACTGAAGACCTTTCCATGGTAGTCAAAGGAAATAATGTCGCATTTTACCTGGATAGGACAGAACGTTCCATAAGCGAATTTAAGCTTTGGGCATAAGCGGATCGCACGTCATACCGAGTTTCGTTTTATTTGATCGAAAGCTGGCTGAATTACTTCAACGACAACAGTTGTCTGAGAATCGAAAAACCTATTCAGTAGAAATAATTAGCGTCTTCTAACGTTTTGCCGGCTAAATACACAAACGTATAGGATTAATGCTAACACTGCTGCACTTTTGTTGCGTAGTTGCAGTCAAAAGCGTAGCGGTTAAAATGGAGTTACAGAGCATGATTCGGCGTTTAGAGGGAGTTTAGAAATCGATGCAAGCCTTGAATAGTGCGTTTATTCATGGGCATTCGTAACACTCACAACATTCGCAACAATACTCTGTACAACAAATCTCCGTCTGACCGTTCACCGAAGTGGACGGAGCCCAGTAGCATCCGCTGGTAATGAAGCAATTGTTTTATATTTCCGAGCGACAACAAAATAAAGGAGCTTCACTGACAGCAGGGCCATATTCATTACCTAGCTTGACGTTCGTGCTTGGTCTAATAGGAGGCTTACTGCGGACAATTCTCTATCGTACTACATAATTAATTTTCACTCACTGAACTTCTGGCCGTATTTCAACTGCAGAAAAATTAACTATAATTATGCCAAACTGGTGGAACGGCAGGAGGATATGAATAAAATTATACATCGTGAGCAGTCCTTGAGTCTGTCATGGACTGTCATAGTGCGTTGTCACAATAGGACGTCTATCGTCCAGTGAACAAAAGGGCTTGGTGTGCGAAATACAGGTAGCAGAGCAGTCGAGGCTAAAAAAAGGTATTATTCAGAATGACGGTATAAATAAAGACGGAAGCTATGGTTAATGTAGAGAACGAAAATCTGGCGAGTTGTCTATTTTCGAGCTGTCAAACAACTGGATTTGACCGAAGCTCCACACTCATAGCATGAATGCTTGATGAGTATACCTCAACGCTGTCACATGCTTCGACTTGGAAATAGAGTTAATTTTCAACGTTTCAACCACGTTAAATCATCAATGGGGTTTTCACGCCGGCGTTTTACACAACGACGCAAGATCCTGTAAACAAACACCATTTTATTACTACAGCATGTTTGCGTACGCACACTTCCATGGATATCGAAAAGTGATAATAGTCAGCCAATTCGGATTTGCGGCTTTACACGTACAGTATGTGCGCATTGAGCGAGCACCGCGTGTCCACAAACGAGCCGCTCCGACTTCACATTCAGGAGACCCTCATGTTCTCGTTACGGCTCAGACAGTACAAACGCGATGAGGTAAAATGGTCGGAAATACTGCAAGTGATGATGTCAGGCAACCCCCTTGGCAGACCCGTGGGTACCCCAGATTTCTTGACACACCCTTCAGGGCTGTTCGCTCTCGAGTCTCCCCGAACTGCTGAGACGCCGCCACCACCGTGATTTCGGCGGCGGCATTTTACGCGCTTCAACAGTCGCGGCTACTCGGCAGAGCCAAACACAACCAGCTTTTCGCGAGGTTTGAGCGTTCTATGTGAGCCCGAGAATGACGGCCGCAAGAGTTCCCACCGAGAGAGCCATACCACAGCCCAATGAGAAAAGTGGAGAGGAAAGGCCGTACTCTGCGCCATGTTAGCTTTCATATAGCGCTTTAAAGAACCTAAGACAGAAGAAGGCATAAACGCCCACAAATTTATCATCCGAACTAAAAGCGCGTTGCTAGTTGGTAGTTTAATGTGCCGTTTCAAAGGAGCCTGTGTTCTCATTATGATCAAATTGGTATTGTAATGGTATTAACTAGAATTGCATAGACTTAGTTAGTTTGCGGGGTTTCGAGAAGTGATTCGTTTGCCGAAAGTGATACGCCATCTTTTGTTTGTGGCAATTTATGGATGGTTTATGAACGGATTTATGAACGGCAACAATCCGGCAGTCAGCTCTGAACTTAGAGCTGGGGATGGCGAGTTATTCGACTGCGTCATGCGTTAAATATCTGTACCTGCAAATTTGTTAGTAAAATTATTGCTTTCGCCTCAGTCATATATTGTCAAAGTCACTTACACTCTGTGCTTCATCTGTATGCTAGCTGCCATGCGTTTTGATTGAGCCTCTACTGAGTTTTTGCATAGTTAAAAATTTGTAGCACTTCTTACTCTACATGAGAAACAATTCTATGACAACCAGCGTTACGAAGTTGAACTCCTTCACCTTTTTTAAGTCCATCGGCCTTTGCAGGCACTGTTTGTCCTTCAACTGTTTTCTAGCATATACCTCGTCAGCATGGAGGCAAACGAAAGATAAAAAGAAAGTAATCGGGAAGACGTTCTAACGACCGCCGGAAAGCCTATCCAGCGTCATCTGACGCAGCAACTCTGGCTTTCTGCCACTTCTCATACCGCCCCCAGAAGCCTCCCGTTCGTCCTTAGCTTTGTTTCCAGTTGCCCTTGTTCTTTGCTGGATAGTTACCATCATTATTTTTTTGCGATCGGAATCTAATGAATAGTGAATCGTATGCCTAACCTAACATGCCAACGTAGGTCTCCCTTTCATCCGAAGCTAAACATTAGTTTAGGCAATTAGGACTGAACAATCGATCGTCGCGGCTAGAACTCTCCTGAAGCGACAAAAAGCAATTTCTTAATGTACATTCTATTTTTCATTCTCAACCATGTCTCCTCTGATCGCAAGGCGCACACGAATGCACCAAGCCATTAAGCTTAACACTACTTAACAACTAGTAGACTGTAGTCTTCCCTCTTCCCATCTTACTGACAGCTTCAACTTGGTTTCATGTCGGCATGCCGAAACGGCGAAGAGATCAGGTGAAGATTTCGGTCTGTATTTTCCCTTTGAGCATGTCCACCCTCTTATTGGCAAACTTCCCAGTTTTTTTTTTTATAGAGGTTGGTAGAAACGCCTGATTGCATGACGGCAACGGCAGTCAGTGCATAATTGTGAGCTGGCAGTGTGGGGTCAACACGTAGTACACCCCTCTCCTCTCATCGTAAGACCAAAGCTGTTGTTTGCGGTGCTTTAAAGCTATAGAGAGAAAAAAGATAACAAGCTAAAATCGCCCTGTTTAGCTTTCTGGTCATTTTGTTAGTAGAATCTTCTTTCCCTGTTACCCTCTTAATATTAATCTCCAATTTCTTTTATCTTTTTTCTGCCATGCGCGACGAGAATCACTATACTAACTAGAAACGCATATAACGCATATCTGTACTGACAATAATAAAAACAGTCTTTTTGCATTTATTTATTGAAACATAGATTATAGTTATAAAGATTATAGTTAGATAGATTATAGTTATAGATTATAGTATTAAAGTTATAAATGATGAAAATAGTGTGAGCCATGCAGATTCTTATGAACTGTGATTCAAATCCGCTGCTCATTTCTTTTTAATGGAATGGTAGTTAGCTTTTTATTGTTGTTCTCCTCGTTCATTTTACAAGAATTCTATACAAAAGACTATAGGATACCAAAGGCATTAGAACCAATATATCACAACGGACATAAAGGCCAACTGGGCCCGCCAGAGATTATTAAAGCTTACCCCTACTCCAAGACTGCGAATTATCATCATCACAGCACATTGCCATGTCAACAACAGCATTACAAGCATTTGATTGTGCCAGTTATTTCCGTAATAAATAAGGGAGCTAGTAATCCATTAAAAAAGTCTAGAGGTCTCAATTGAAAAGTTGTATCTAGTCAGACACAAACTGGCCGTTTACCTTTAACTATACTTGAGAAGCTAGAAAAGGTTACACAATCTAACTATGTTTCCCCAGCTTTCAACATCAATATGTATTGTCAAAAATGCCAAATATTCTTTGCCCCTTTTCTTTTCTAGAGCTGACTGAGCTATTAATCAATTTCGTCCAGACCTAATTTATTGTGTAGTAGAAGATGTAACTTTCACGCTAAACTTTGCGAATTATTCCTTTACACTATCGATCATCTAGCCACCCCAATTACAATAAGCAAACCAAGCGATCACGAGGTTGCGAACACATATTATGAATTCATTTTATAATGTTCCACCTTGTTCGGAACATCTGTCACAATTTCACCTCTGCGTTCCTTCTCATTTTCGTTTCCGGAAACGGTGAAGGTAAAGTACCATTTTCATTAGTGGCAGTGGAGTGCTCATGATGGTCCGTCGTCCAGGAGACGTATCATCCAATGTGTATGGGACAGCCTGTGCCTATTTGTATGCGTGTATTCGTGTGTGTCCATGCGATGTACCTCTATCTAGGTAGGCGCCCTACGTCTGTTGCCTGGGGTAATGTGTCCCCGTGGTTTAACTCATTCTCGCTTCTCGTCGTCACCCCCTGCTTCCTCCGCGCCTTGTCTGCGCTCTCCGTCTTATTTCCTTCTTCTCGTGCTATCCCGTCTCCCTCGTTTCGGTAAGGAAGCAAAGAAGGGGGCGTCACGACATCATCGGTACCCCGACAACGTGGCATATGTTCGTTCGTTGGAACGATACTTTATAGCTCCTCACTGATGACGGCCTTCTCCACCCGCCCCCTTTGAGCCACCATACTTGCCCCCGTCTACCTCTCCCTAGATTTTCTCATCTCCCTGCGTTCTCCATCCTGGAATGATGTTGGCGTGGCGGCGGACCTATAAGATGGGACTGACGATGCGGCCGACGAGTGTCGTAGCGATGCGCCAGATGGCACGGACTAAGCCATGGCCACCACCGGTTCGCTCGTTTCTACCGACCTAGTCTATATGTCCCCAGCTTGCTCGTCCATACCCCCGTCCAGTGCCACCTCCGTCGTCGTCCCAGACTCTACGCGTTGGTCTCATGCTCGACAACGACGCACCGGCGATGCTACGCACGCCTTCGGCTCTTCCGGAAGTGGTCTCCTAATAGCTGTTTCCGGTTGTGAATAACTCGACTTCCGCCGACACTTCCCACACCGCCAGGGCTCTGCCAGGCCGCCAACCTGGACCATCCTTCGGCCGAAGCGAGCCAGTCGCTGCCTCTTGTCATCGTGTATTAATAAACACGCACATAGCCAAACGCATTTTCAGTCACATATGGAACGCGATCACGGCCGCACTTGACTGAACGGTACTCTACGGCAATTCCATTGGCTACCCTTGCCGGCGCTGTGGTGCCGCTCGGTGTACAAGTATCGGTACAAGAATACGGTGCCGAAGGGTAGCAGCTGGAACATCCGTTGCCGGTCGAACCGGTGCCTTCCCTCCGGCTTTCGCGTCCTCCTTTCGGCCTTGGAAATGGGACTACCGACTACCGGGTTCACCTCTAGTCGGCGCAGTAATTCATCAGAGACAGCAATATTCACCGTTCAGGCGGATACGACGATCACATTCTTTATCTTTTAAGAAAACGGTAAAGGTCAAATCTGATATGATTAGGTCCGAATATTATTATTATTATTCTATTTCCCTTGCTAGTCTGGTCGTAGCATCTCAGTCAGTGAGCCAAATACGATTTGTCATGTAAGATAAACAGTCAACATGTCAAGACATGTCAGCCAACACGACAAACAGTCAACTAACATGTCCAGATAAACAGATTATCCAAATGGAGAGAATTCCAAACGTGGTACAAGTTACACATGGGACAAGATAACAATATAAAATACTACCACCATGTAGTCTACATGCCTATCGCTAGTCATTTTTTGTGGACATTTGACAACGCTGGTTGTCGCGTAATTGGAGATAGTCTAGTGGATAACTAATAAAGTGTAGCTTGTAAAACGAAAACTTGAATAAATAGAGTACACAATACAAATATTTGTTAATCTAATATTAATGCATATTTATGTTTTTCTTTAACGGCTTAGATTCAGATTCTTAGACTTTTTTTAGCCGTCACATATTACGAGAACATTTGGTACATGAAGACTTCGTCACTAGCAAAAGAAACGAAAAATTCAACTAAAGGGTAGCCTCAAAACAAGAATTATTTTCAGTATATTTTTATATGATATCTTCAAGCCGTACACCCCTAAGAACCTCGCCCTAGAGATCTTGTATACTGTTAAGGGTGAAAATTAGAGACCAAATTCGTTTAACATGAAAATAACTAATTTATTCACATCATTATAATATTGGGAATCCTGGTATGCGTGTAATCCTGTAATCTGATTCCCGAGTGTGTTTCGTTAACTTGGTCATCGGATGCTCATTTTAATTGTCTGTCTATTTTCCTAGCAACTCAAAGGGCCGCAGTCAAAATACAAAAGCCTGATGTCAGCGACCCTCTATATGTCTTGGAAAGGCAATGCATACGGAATAAGCTGCATTTGTCTAAAATTATACGCCAAATTTTTCTTTTACTAATTTATATAATATAAACTCTATTTAGACTTTTATGTTGAATGTTATTAGTCTTGAGTAAGCTGTCCTTTGGTGAGTATCTATTTTACAACCCGGAGTACCTAAACTGCGATTCTCGGCATCACGTCCATGCCATCCCATAAGACTTGCTTAAGGCACCTCCCTTTTATGCTATCTAGACAGCTTAAATTTTTATTTCGGACTAGAGGAAGTTGCTTCACGCTCTACCCATTAGTAACTTAAGCATCGTATCCGTCACTGAGTTGTATCAATCTAATAGTTACCCCATATCCTGTCCGTCGCCTCGTCCGCCCATGGACACGCACAGATTAACCGACCGAATGATGTGACCTATTAAACTGTTAAATTTCATTAAGAATCGGTACATTTAATCAATTACTTCTAAGTGTTACACCCAGTTGTCTCGATTCAGTGCCATCAGTTGTCGTGACCGATGGATTCACGTACCAGTCAGAATCGGTAGATTGTAGAGTAACGGGTTGGAATCATTTCTGTTCACCCGGCGATGAATTTGCTGACCAACACGCCAATTGGCCTGATAAGGTGAATTGGCTTGGTTAAGTTACCCGCTGCAAAAAGTAAGGATATTCGAAGGGACAAGAAGTTGAAGTCAGGAACTTCAGATGCATATGTTCCACCCGTTCGCTATGAAATGCAGTCAGAATGCTGTCACAATGTATGGTACACCTAATCGCATGTACAATGTGCATAGGTCCATCTTACGAAGCAAACGTTCAACTGAGGGATTTTCCTTTCTCGAATGTTGTTCTACGATATACTTGAATATTTTTCTACAGATGTGTTTTCGTGCTGGTGTGGGTTCGACTGGAATTACCGTTCATCACTGGAAGGTAGGTAACGAGGGCATAAATGTGAACTAAAGAACAACAATAATAAGTTAATAATGGTTAATAATAGGCGGATAATGGTTGTGCTGAAGTGGCTGGCAAACACGTAGACGAGTAGATGAACGAACTAGCCCACCGTAGGATTCATGCGGCTTTGTTACGCGCACTCGGTTGAGACAATGGCAAAGAATAAGATCAACGACTAAGAGCTTCGCGGATTAGTCGGCGATATACCTATCATATTTTTAATATTTTGCTAAGTACAATCATGCCCTACCCCTATGCGTTTTAGTTGATGATTCTCATTTGTAAAGTCATAGTATAAACGTGTTCCACAAATTATTTTCTATTCCACACATTCAGTTGTGAATGAGGTTTTTCCATTTTTCTTATGAAGTTGCCGCAATCAAGCCCTTTGCAACAATATCGGTGCCGATTATAATTTTTTTCTGTATTTATATGCTCAAGTAAATGTTTAAGATAGTAGGAGCAAATTTGCATGAGGTTTATCACCCGGATTTGTTTTAATATAACACTTTTAGAACTGAGACACACAACGAGGACATTCAGTAATAATGGATACGTGAATGAATAACATTGTCGCTAGGCCGCATGATCACGAGACCATGGAGCAGGCGTTACATCCACCGTACGTAACAGCCTGATAAACCAATATCAGTGAGCATTTGTGGGTATTCGGAAAACAATATATATATATAGGCAGAAATAAAAAATCCGATTTGTCTCATATCAGGCGAGTCAGGCGGTCAAATCTCAACAACGTCATACAGAACGAAAACGCCGTTACGATAATAACTAAGTATCAAGAGATCGATGACACATACTCATTCTTCGTTAAAAATTAGACCCAAATTATAGGCTACTTATGCAATCTCGTATTGTGTCACGTATATATTGCATAAAGTGCAATAACACGTGTCAATAAGTGACGTGCGTCGTTTTAGCCAGTTCATTTCGTTGATTAGCAAGAGATATGAATCGGGTTCAGGTTATGGGAGGGAACATAAAACACTAATTTATGTTTCCCGAGGGCGTTGCCACGCTCTCATATTCGACATAAGCCCAGAGGGCATCGCCTTTGCGTCGTGAATTATAATTTTATCAAAATGTATATATAGCAGGTTTACACAGACCTAGTCGATGTGAACGGCACTTACAAACATCCTAACGAACAAGCTTACCGTTTAACAGAGATAGCTTTGCGTCCACTGCTGGAAGAAAAAACTTATAAGTGTTTAACAAGGTGGTGGAGAAAAGCAAGGCGAGAGGAAGGATTAATGCAGATAGTCGCTATGGCCTTGCTGGTAGTTATTGCTACTTTCCGTTCTGCTTTCGGCTGACCTGGTAAGTTTAAAAAACTGGCTGTAACAAATGAACTTAGCTCAATTGACAGTTATGAAAGAATGTCACTCACTGCTTTTAGGTGTTAATCACCAATACTTGCCTGTAACGTTGATGATTCTCTGAGAGGTATTGCCAGCTACATTTTTCGAATCGCAGAATAACCACTATATCCTGTTGCTCTTAATATATGCAGGACTTCACTTAGCAGTGAAAAATTATCATAAGAAAGCAAATGATCAATGGATACACAAATGTGAACATTGCTGGTAAACACTCATTATTGGCTACATTTTAAAAAACGCTTGCAAATGGAAGCATTGCTCCTCAACAGTAAGACAATGGCTCTTTTACAATTATTCTCAAAAGCCAAAGTTTCCACATCCAACGGATGATTGGACATGTCGACCTTTTGGTCCTTTTTCCGATTTACTACATTATATATAACGAATTTGCGATCAGTATACGGCATTTCGCATGTTATCTGTGTTCACGTATAAATATTTGACTGATGGTAATGAAACAAAGTCACAGCATGGGTAAGCCAGAGTGGCTACGTACTAGAGGAAGCATTATGCGTCCTCGTTAGCATGTGATAACAAGAAGAAGATAATTATTAAATGCTTATTATCATATTAAATGCTTTTTATCATATTTTTTATTGTCTAATCGCTGTACAAATGTAGCACTTACAATCCCAGCCATATCTTTACTCCAACTGATTTCAGAAATTGCCGACTACATTTTTTACTACATCAGAACATCTGAACCAAGTTTTCCGGTCACTATAAAAGGATTTCTAAAATCGAGTTTCGTATAGCGAGCAAGGCTTAGAAAATGTGTTGGTAGTACAATATATCTTGCCTTTTTTATTTATCATTTCGACAAGTACACAGCACGCTCAGCTCAACAAACAGCAAACATTTTCGTGAACGATCTTACGCAGCTCAGTGAGCTGTAAAATTTACTAACTGGATTTTTAAACTACTTATGGCAAATCCAGCCGGTAGCAAAAACCAATAATCGTTTATACCTTAAGCGAAACAATCCTAGAGGTCCGGGCCGCGCATAGCATAATATATACGAGTACTTAAACGTGTCTAAAAAACACAGTAGAATTCGTCTTCATTTAGTCTATAACTTCTATGAAAATTACAGGGCGTATGCAGCTACACATCCGAATATCAACGCGACAAATGCAACGATTATAGGTTTTCCAAGCGCATCGATGAAGTGTTAGCATTTTGAAGGCACTTAGCTGTACGTTCAGTTTATTATTGATGTGCTCAGCGCTTGCTGCGACTTTCGGCATTATAGATCATCGACTCACCACGTTATTTGGATTTGTGTCAAAAAGAAAATATATCATACTGTAACGGTGAAGTTGAACTAGTGAACATACCCACGCATGTTCGTATGCTGAAACAATAACACCGCCATCGTTGACGGCCGAGTCTTGAGGTTAGCACACGACCTTTGGGGTTGTCATATCGAATAAAACTTGTCTCCGCTGATACATGATGTGAAGCAGGGCGATGGCACCTTTATCCTGTGGCACTCCTCGGCCATGTCAGCTATGCAACACTTTAACGATCACTGGATGTTATCTCAGGCGTATTTGACGACATAACTATCCATAACTTTCATAGCTCTATTTAGTCGTTCTCTAAAAAACTCCCCAACCGGCCTAAGATTATCTTCGTGATGAGAAACAACGCAAGGGAAAATGCGAACAAAAAAATAATGCACGAACTGTCGCACCAAGCACCCAGGATTCCGACCGAGCATCTCTGGGCCCACATCAAGATTCCAACTATCATTATCATAACACTGGCACTTGAGATTTGTCCGACTATTTGCTTGATGAATTTTTGGCGTTTATTTATGTAGCAACACTACATGCCAGAAACACCTCACTGAAGACATATCAGCATCCGTTTTGCGATCTGTGGGGTTTTGGCGCGGTGTCATCGTCCCGGTGGAGCCGTTTCGAGATCGAAAGTAGCTTCCCTGTTGCTATGAATCTGTAGGGCGCACCAATGCTTGAGGACGTAAAACTTAACCACAAAGTTCATACATCTTGGGGTGTTGCCCGAGATGGTTGTCGTTGATTTACTTTCTCGCTACATGTCATTTCCCAAACGAAACTTAATGCCGGTACGACGGTGGTACATCATTCGACGTTTATAAAACTATAGCTATTTCCAGGTTAAGCTGTATCATATACATTATCTTCGATCAATACAAGACCGCATTACATTACGGGTATCAGTAAACACATTAGCTGCTGTTCAGCTAAAACGAAGAACAATGCGTCGTGAGACCGTGACACGGGTGTTTCGATTGCATTATACCCTGACAAAGTTTACATGGTGTCGCAGGCATACCAAAACAAATTGTCCTGCTGGCTGTAGAACGGTTAGTTTTGTTTGCTCTTAAATTGGTCAGTATAGGATATATATCAGCAGACTACACGTCACGTAAGCCTAGTGATTTTTTACGCTCATTTTACGTAGCTAGAATGGGAGCACTCGATGCGGTCGAGTGAGCGGAGGGCAATTTGATTCCAGTCATACTGTGTCAATCTTAGCAACCAATTACTCGTTTTCCGTGTCGTAAGTTAGTCAAGTTCGAGACTGTACTGGCGTTATACCCTGCAGTGTTTGCGATAACATTATGGAACCACTGTCGACCTCTGATCTTCTTTTAGCGGTTCCTCGTTTGCGATTGCGGGACAAGGTAGGCGAGGTGAGTTTAGATCAAGGGACAGTTCGATCTGGCGAAGGCACTGTTCTAATTGAAAGAGGTAAGCCGACCAAGAAGGATCTTGAACCTCGTAGACTTTCAACATGATTGTTTGCGTCAGTGTGATATTCAGCGGAGAAACACCCTTAGTCTTCGGTAGAGAAGCGGTTAGTCCGGAATTTAACCTAAAGGCTAAACTAGATGCCCCTTCGTGACTTCGAAGTAGCACATTGCCGTCTTGAGCGCATGTAGTCCAAACAGCTAAATTGGCTGAAGTAGAATCCGAATGGCAAACACCAGTCAGTAAAAACATGGTGGACTTACTCTCTTTTGCATATATATATATATATATATATATATATATATA
>MNPL01004976.1:2119-43690 GCA_002081605.1 Tropilaelaps mercedesae
ATACTATAGCAATCTGGGAGATGGTTACAAGATGATTCTTTAAGAGATTATCCAGAGTGACATCGTTCGAGCCGTGTTCAATAAACGCCGAATCGTGTCTACGACACACATTACATAGCACGAATACGAGCATATACGAATTATCGACTCCGCCTATACGGTATTCGTTTTACATTGCACTTCTTTTCTTTAAAATGTCTGAAAGACCTATTCAGACCAACATTGCTTTCCCAATCGCCCCAGCGTCATGAAGAACAACCCTCAGACCGACTGAGCCTCTGATGCCTCTTACCATCATCTTTCTCACTCGAGAGTTCATTTACCTAAACGAAAAAGCTTGTAGGAGAGGCGAAAATATACTTTTTTAAACTTTGTTGGTAAGTACCATGTAAATATAAGGTATGACCACTTACGGTGTCTTTTTTTGTTTTTTTGTATTTTATTTTTGTACATTTTATTCCAACTCGGTGTGCATCTTTGTAGTGTATTACGATGTTACTGCACTACCGAAAGTTGGTCTATTCTATGACCCCAACTATATGAGTTTAAGCAATCATAAAAGTGGTGCTCTGGAAAAAATCCCATTAAAATGTTTTCGTGTGCAGTCCTGTACATAATTAATTACAAATAATTATGGAGCTATTATCTCCGCAAAGGTAAACAAGCTTTACTGTTACTTTAGCGAGAATTTAAAGGGGATCATTTTCGTAGCTTCGTCAATAAACCAGCATTGTACGTATTGTAATTATTAAGGATTAGTTTTACAGTTTTTGTACCTTACTTAGTCCATTTCCTTTTCGATTGTTCTCCCGCTATTCGAATTTAAGTCTAAACCCTGTTATGGCTACGTCCACATACACTTTAGCACCGTAAAACAGTTAATTTTATATACAATCAGATGTCGGAAGTAATATGTATATGCAAAGTGTATCTTTATGAAAACATCCTCAGAAAAGACTGTATAATAACTAGTTTTGACGGGTGCATTAAGAGTAGGTCAGTCAGTTTATGTACAATATACAGATTATGTTGATATTCAAAAGAAGCCGATGTTAGTACGTTATGATGCCCCGGTTTACGCAAAAGTACAACAAAATGTTATTGAAACAAGCCCTTTTTAAAATGAAGGCTTTGGTGACATTCTACGGATGTATTTCAACGATAATACATGTCATACTTCTCATGAAGGTAGAACTTTTTTGTTTTGAATACTAATAACTCAAAAGTCTACCAACCAGTCAATAACTTTTTATAAAACAGCTATACTCTCTTTTGAACTGCCTATTTTTTTAAAATCTGGCCACTTGATAAATGAGGGCTTTAATAAATGAACGGTTTCTAAGCAAGTAACCGCTTTTTGTTCATGGCAGCCAAAATCCGAAAACTAGCTATTTTCGACATAGGTTTCAAAGGTGATAGGGCCGAGATCAATAGAAGCAGCCCTGTATGCAATAGCCGTAAAGATCCGGATACCTCTATTTATTGCCCGAATCGACCAAGTAAGAGAATGACGACCTTTCAGAAAAAATATAGTTTTTAAACGTAGTGTAAGTAACGTAAAGTCTAAAATGATTTTGTAAAAGGTACCGTTGTGTTACCGTGACATTTCGTCATACTAGGTTCCACACTAAAAGTCAAACTAAATTTAGTAGGGCTGTACTGGATGCTTAGATAACTCAGCGTCGCAGCACTGACATTACACAAACATTTTGGGCGTACGCTAACACAGAGCTGTTCGCTGACGCTGATTGTCTATTTTTAAGTTACCATGCTATCCAGGTTTCTTGTCCGCCGAGAAATCTCAAATCTAGGAACGAGTCACAAAATAGCTGCCTGGTCGTTATATATACCACCAAAAGCAATTGGCGTTCCCATTCGCTTCAAGTATCACAAACCAACACTTTTGCGCCGAGCTAGTTCGCCCTAGCCCGGGTATCTTTTAACGAATCGAATATCTGCAAGGAGCATGTGCCGCAACGTAAGCAGTGGAAGCATCCTAAGTTGCGTCATGTTATTGATACAGCAGCGAGGGCTTACGATCCGGAACTGTAGTGGGATGTTGGAGAACCGTTGGATTTATTGGAATATTATGAAGCAGAACTGGCAAGGCAGGTACACTTCGGAAAATCGGGCCGCTTGGCTCCACTCCAGTTGGACAATGAGACGAACCTGGACAAAACGCGCCGTTGCCCAGAATGGCTTCTGGAGAGATAAAGGTACGACCCCAGATTATCTTACATAAGAAAAGCGAAAACTCTGACGGTTCCTCATAGCCCATTAGCAATGGCTGCCTGGTAGGTCGATCGCTGGTTAAGGTTGTAACTTGAAAGGAGACCAGTTTGACCCGGAATATATTTTCCCTAGCATTAAAACATGCCTAAAGATTGATCGAATTTATATAATCCAACAAAAATGACTAATATTTTCAATTTCCAAAAATATATGCTGTTTGATATAAGCAAATCATTAATGGAAAATAAATAAAGCATACATTATGTGCAAAATTCGGTATCACTGATTGTGCCAAGTTCTATTATTATTATTATTATTATTATTATTATTATTATTATTATTATTAATTTTATTATTATTATTATTATTACTACTACTAATCGTCTTTGTTTTTCCCCAAAATTGTTGTTTTTCGCTATCTACTCGGAAATTCAACAGCGTTTATTTTCCTGATGTTGTGAAGATTATTGGACTAAAATTTGGAAAACTAATCAATCATATTACGCTCTTCCAATTTTCGAGGTCTTCTGAGATTGGACTTATCATGTGTTTTCTTTATTGTCCTTGGTATAATTGACTTTTTTGGAGCCTTGCACCTTGCCTTAACCTTTGATAGGATTTTTTAATGCGTTTATTAATTTTTCAAGTATGATGGTTAAAACCTTGGAGAAACGTGAGGAACAACATCAACGTTTTGATACAACCAGGCTGCTATATAAAGAAAGATAAAATTTAACTTCCTTAACAACAAAGCAACGGAATATTGAATGAGAAAGAAATTTGCATGTACAAAGATTGCCTCAGTTCGCTTGATTAAAAATTGGATAACTTGCAAGCTCTTACCTTAATTCCCTTGTTTACCTTAATAACTTAATTTTGGCTCTTATTTCCTTATACCTTAATTTAATTAAATCAGTCAAATTATATCTTTATAATGCTCATCTAAGGGAACCGATACCCAGAATCCGTCATCACTTTCGCAATGTCGAATTGAATGGTAATATGATAAAACTATCTCATAACTTTTATTACAAAAATGAATCGATTTCCACATTTCACGATTGAAGCAGGAATTAAAAAAAACACACACACAAATGGTGTTCTAAATAATTTCTTCAAAGTAAGAAAGTTGTCAAAAGCTAAATGAATTAATTTTAAGAAGAAGATGACGAAAACTACGTAGTTAATTTTGAAATTGACTTTAAATAGAAAACTTAAGTAAAAAAAGTATTCCTAACGTATCAAATAAATGCTAATTCTATATAGAGTATAATTGTCATATGGTCCTGTCGTTTTGTGAGATAGTGCATCTGTATTATCTCCATACCAACGGCCTTATCTTCGCCGCAGGCTCAGCGGAAAAAGATGCAATATTATGTTAGTGCTTGCAAAAATAACATGTTTGTCAATTAGGATGCTCGCTGTCTCCATCCGCTCCTTTTTCCGCTAACTGCTATGTTGCAGCTACGACGCCAATTGAAAAATTGCAGTAGGGCGCCACGTGTGTAATATAAGGGGAGCAATGGAGTTGATATGTTTAAGTTTGCAATTCATTTATTCACTCATTTCATGTTACGAAGTGAAAATCTTCTTAGAAAATAATTTTGCTTGAATACCACTGAAATAGCGTAATACGTTTGGCCAAATTTAACTTTTCATTTCGAGATTGACCAAACAACGTATTTTATCGGATAGAAATATTTCTAGAGACATTACGTTCTCCAAATGTACTCTAAGGTTTATCTTTATAAGTCAGTGCTGCTTTTAATTATTAGTAATTTTCTTTTATATACTACGCCTAGGATTTGAAAGCAGCACTTACGTTTTGTGTTTGCTTCGATGCACTGCAGTATACTGAACGGGTTATCCTGTGATCTCTTCTGACGATTAAGTTGAACTCCAAAAGATTATTGCGCCTTACAATAATCACTTGAATTGCGAGAAATTATTTTATCTTTTCAGTGATGAATCACTGAAAAGTTCACTAAAACGGAATTTTTCTGTGATACACCAGCGACTCACTCAGTCGGCTACGACGACGTTCAAAACGTGTCTGAATTGTTGCTTAATAATAACTTACGATATATAATAACTATTGATGCTTTTGAAAGCGACTCTATGATTGTGACGTGATGGCAATGTACATTCTGGCTCCAGTATACTCCGCAATCGCGTCCACAGGTTAAGCATCTCTAGAGAGAGATGAAGAAAATCGGAAACCAAGTACTGGGTATACGGATTGTATAATACCACCCGATTGTACAATTCGGTAATGAATGGTTGACTCGTAAATGACAAGAGGATATGTAATGAGGAAACGGCCGAACTGTAGCCGAAGAGCAGGATACGTCGTATGAAACATTTTTTTTTTATTTTAAGAAGAAAAAAGCTATACGTGTCTTCATTCTGGAATCTGAGTCTGAATTATTTTTTTATTTGCGGTTTGAGCGCACAAATTCCTATCATAGACCCCAAGTATCATAAAAAGGGAATGACGAAAAGTAGGGGTCGTGAAACGAGGGATGCGAGGCGTAGGATGTTCCTGAATGACACCGTTGCCTTAGCTATCGTTGTACAACTTTTTGCTTTCCTTCGGAGGAGCGACTCATTGATTTCCGGTAGCTGTCACCTGCCTGTGGGTCTCTTTTTTTCTGCAACAACGGATGGACAGGCGGGCTACTAACCAACAGAACCAGAAGTGCAAACAGCAGTGACGACAACGCCAGAAACAGCTGCAAAAATGCTGGGAGACCTTGAGGAGGGGAAGACATCAGCGAAGGATTTTAGGAAAAAGACGCCGAGCGAAGCGCTAAAAGAGGAAAAAGAGAACGGGATGTATCAAAGCCACATGTTAATCCTAGAATATGTGGGAACTGGATGCAACGGAAAGGCGACCAATGAGTGAGGGGGGGCAACGAACATAGAGGTTCTAACGCGAAACTGCGCTCGGGTTAGAAATATTGGGTAAAGAAAAGGTAAGGAGAAGAAATAAGGAGATAACACAAAACAAGGCGATACGAGAGTAATCGAGAGAGCCAAGGAAGAAGAAAAGAAGAACGAAGCTAGCTTTGGCATCCGTCCTTTAACGGCCACTGGGACCTCGTCTCATTCTCCTTCATGCCAATCTTTCCATGGCTCTATTCGCTTGTCCGCTCATTCTGGATCCCTATCCTCGTTCAGTTCATCGTCATGCTTTTTCGTCAGGTAGCAGTTCGCCGTCGCCTTACTAGACATATTTGGTTTTTCACGCACCAGTCGACGCCAACAAGTCACCCTGACTCGCTGCTCCTTCATTCATGGGTCTCATCAGGATAGGCGAGAGCATGTGTGAGCCAGAAAGAAAGAATCACAAGGGGGAAGAATGACAGCAGGACGGATCGTTTGATGTATCTTGTACTCTGCGTTCCCTTTTAAAAACGGCGCCGCCAACCGATGAAGGAAAACACCATCTACCATAGGAAAAACAACAATGATAGGACCGCTACAAAATGGTTCTCGTTGTCTTTGCATATGAATTAGTGCGATTATTGTTGTTGTCATAGTAGGGCAGCAGACGGAATACAAGCGAAATACTATGTTGGACCTTTCTGCTGCACTAATGCCTCGGGAAGTTTGTAGTAAAATACTATTTTATTATAGTTATATTAATTCTAAATTTATTTTTTCTTTTTTTATTATTTATCTTTCTAATCATCCAATTATATTTTTAATATTACATTTTTAATTTATTTATATAGCAAGTCTTTCATTAGATGAGAGCCTTGCGGCTTTCTCAAGGAACTTCGGCATTTCAACACAAATGTAGGTAGCGACAATAGAACAGCTGACAGAGTTGGCTAAAGCTAGTTACTATTTTCTCACCATCGGCATTGAACGTTATTAATTAATACGTCACAAAAACTGGTTACATATTATTCTTTTGGCATGCAGTACGGAATCTTCTTGCTGAATTTTATTCTGCATAAAAGGAGTTCGATCAGTTACAGGCTACAAAAGAAGAAAAATCATGCAAAGTGTGTCAATTAAAGCGAAGAATTGCAAATAACGGTTTTTATCTAAAAAGCTCTGTCGCACACTTCCAAATAGACCACATGTCTTCTTGGTTTTCGTTGGCGTTGGAGCGTAGCTTCCATTACCGTAACTGCAATATCCTGCTAGGTGTTGCTGAGATAGTGTAGAACGTTAATACACTAACGTGTACTAAGTCAGTGCACTGCTGTCACTTTTCAGGCTAGATTTTACTCCACAGCAAATAGAACTCGTTTGTTTAGAAACCTTCTACCTATACACCCCGTTCGTTGCTAAATATGTCCCCTATTGTCGGTAAAACATGATACCTTAATTTATAAAGCCCGTTCCTGTTACAAGGTATTGCGAGCTGTTTCAAGTGGTAGAATTTGAATGTTCCCTTTATACTTGCCAACACTACAAAGGGCCAGGTTAGTCCAGCAAAAAGTGTATAAGCTAGAAAACATTATTTGAATAGCCCTAAAATGTGTATATTGTTCAGCACAAAACAAGCTTTCATCTTTCTGTTCGTTCTTGTTTGAGGGTGTGAAATAAGGATAATCAATAATACATAAAACTGGCAAAAATGTTGCTCAGATCATTGTTAACAAATTTCATACATGCCGCTTGCTATACTTTTGGACCGTTTAATGCTTATCACACCGGTTGATAGTATGATCTGGACGGGCGCGAACGCTACTGTTATTCTCCATGGCAACAGTTTCACAACTTTAAGGCCACGGAAAGTAGCGTTTCTTTCTCAATTTGGCGAAGCACTAAAAACTTCTGTCTGAGCTGCCTTTCTCAGACTACTGGTACAAGAATCGTCAAATATAATCGGATTAGCTTAAATTTCGTCAAAATTGACAAGTAAAAAGGGCCTCATCACCCAGCACGGCCACTATATCAGTGAATATGAGTTATGTGAGACAATGAAAGGTAAAATATCAATCAATATCTACCTATACTAGGATATAATACTAACGTATGATCGTGGCAAGCTTGTGTAATTCGTATAATCACTCGAGTTCGCCCGGGTGTCGGTCGGCTGGCATTAACCGGATACTGTCAAAAAATGAAAAAGTCTGACAATAGAAAAGCACTACTGAAACCTATTTTATGATAGGTAAAGTGTGCAACTGACACAAAAATGCCACGTGAAGATGTCGCAGCATGTCAAGTGACTAGTTATTGCACATTATAATCAATTATTCTTGATATAACTTTGTTCACTACAGTAGCAGAGCATACTCTAGCAGTTAACCAGTATTAGTTATCTTGAATGCACATTTTTGAAAAATATAAGCAAACGAAAGATAATTTTATATGATTCGAATTCGCATTAAATACTTTTCGGCATAAAATTATTTATTGGCACATGTATTCAAGCTAAGGAGTTTAAAAAAATCAATCAATTGGAGTCAACCTGCGGAATTTGACCTCAGTCTGACACCATTAGGTAACAAATTCACAGAGTGCGCGCTCAAAACGGAAAAAAATAAGTACCGAGCTCCCACATCTTCGGTTATCCAATTCTAAGAATTTAAAACAGTTAACTGTTTCATTCAGTTTTTACAAATGGCTATAACATTTGTGCAACCTTATTTACAGTTCGCGTAAGGAATTCTCATATTTTGAGAAGAACGCGCATCAAATTTATCTTGTTATTCATTTTCGGGAAGAAAATGTTATATATTAAGGGTACTCGTTCACAAATGTGTAGCCTAGGAGTAGTCACAAACCTAAGTATGTGTCTTGCCCTTTCATGTTCGTATATATATATATATATATATATATAAGAAATCGCCTCGGCTAATTCTCTCTTCGCAACCTCGGCTCTGCATGCGACTTGATTTCACGGCTATGCAACATAAGCCAAGATCGCTTGAAGGCTTCGGTGCCATTGGTTGCCATTACGTAGCCCTCATTTAGGGTGTAAGTTTTCTGATGTCTCTGCCGCTTCGTGGCCTCGTCTCCGCTGATCGTTTTCCAGCCAAGTTGTCCTTAACCATTAGCCCTATAGGGAAAAGTCGCGCCAGACAAATCCTTGATAAAAAAAAATAAGGAAGAATACAAAAAGGGGCGGCTTTATGTCGCAACTACAGCCCCTCCCTTATCATCCCGCAAAAATATTTTAATAATGTTATTGAAAGGTGCGAAAACGCACACGATTAATAAACAATAGGTACTCAAAGTCGAAAAAATTAAATTGCTTTTAATTCAAAACTCTATGTGCCAATTAAGTTTAATCTAAAAAATGTCACGACAGACAAAGATGCAAACACATAATAGATTAGATAGGTAGAATCTAGCTATTCTGGCAAGCATTTATTGCTTATAACTATTGTTAACGTATACGACATACCTTTCTAAGATAGTGTTCGGTGACGTTTGGCCAGGGTGAAACTTGCACAAATAAGTCCGGCTCGGTGACCTCGAAATTACTGTGACGTGCTTCAGAGTCCACAAAGAGGATGTTACCTATTATCTTGCTCTTTTGATCTGAACTTGTATGGTGGATGGCATTTTCTTGAGTTTTGTTGGCCACCAGAATCTACATTAGAAACACATGAGTTACCACTATGAGTGTGAAGCTATAACATTTAATTATGCACATTTTACATGTGGTTCAACTTTCATGATTTAGTTAGTAAATGTAAAATTAAATTTCCGTATTTTTCATTGTCGGTGTCTGTTGGAAACTATTAACTCTTTCTAATACCCTGAATCATTTAACCGAACCTATTGTTTTAATCGTTTTAGTTAGCTATCATAAAATGCCTACTATAAAAAGATCAAGGTTAAGCTGCCAACCATTAGCAATGGCACTATTTTATTTTAAATAACTAAGTTGACCTAAGTCTCTCGCTGGACATAACTATGTTATGTCCTATATATGGACGAAGAAGCTTGCAAGAATATATATCCCCCTGGTATTTCGAGTTCTTGAAAACTAAAAGATAAGCAGGCCTACAATTAACAGTACACCATATGGTTCGTCGGTGACAATGGACGAGTTTCATAAGGAAAACTCGAAATGAATATTCTCAGTAAAAACCCGACTAATTCACGCCGCTGCGATAGCTGAAAAGTCTGTGCAGTGAGGTTGGATAGAAGATATTAGATAAGAGACAAAACATTGAAGTTCGCTTGATATCTCTCTCTATAACTGGCCTTGAAATAAGAAGTGCACAGTATGGCCTTACCGCGACCACAATGCTACGAATTGAGGATAATATCTTTACGAAGTTAGCTGTGATTTAGATTGTTTGAACTCCCTTTCCTGTTATACGGATAGAAGTTCTTGCCGTCTTGATTATTTTCGTATGCTGAAGAGGAAAAGTCATACATAACACGCTATGTGTATAATAGGAAAGTGTGCAATACAATAAAGAACACCCGGATGGAAGGCTCCCTTCGGTGAAATGTCAATTTGCCTATTTCATTGGCATCATTTGCTGCTTCAGTCTATATATATATATATATATATATATAAGGGGCGCTTACCTTTACACAAAAAATTGTGTTGTCTGAGCCAAATATCTGTTGGACGAAATGTCGAAGGGTGTTTCTGTTTATGCTGTCCACCTGAAAAAGAGCGCGACTGACTTATTTATTCGTACACAATTGTTATCTTCGACTTGATTAACGTTTCAAGTTTCTAATAAGCAGGAATGGTTATCATGTTGAACTTTTCATAGCACCCTCACTATTGTGGCATACTCTCAAATTTCCATCTGATGATATCTAATTACCGTTTATAGCTTTTCTTTATAAGCTTTTGAATTCTGTTCATAGTGCATCACGGGAATGCTAATGCACTTTCATTTCATATAGTCTAAGGTGATTGATTTTAATTTTCAGTTACTGTGTTTAATTTAACGTTGGTTTATGCTAATTTGACATTTGCATGTATACTGTCCAATCGTTATTAAGCATACTGATTTAAAAAAGTAAGAAAATAGATAAAGCAACAAAAATGGACGAAAAAGTTATGACGATCTGGTGCTACTGCTATGGCAACTAGTACATACTGAGCGACCGTAACGACACAAGATGATATTTATAAAGAAAACAAAAGCAGATGAAAAGACGTTACCAAGAAAGAGCTATTTTATATTTTTTCACTTACTCGCTTTTTCTGCCTCTCGATTATCACACTTGCTCGGTCTGAACGAGACAACCGTTTTCTCTATTTCTATATCAATTATGCATCCATGGTTGTGTTGTGTGTCAATAGCATGGGCAGCCTATTAGCAGATGCTTATGCAATAATGTGAGTGTGCTATCCTTTGGAAGGTACTGTTTGCAGCTCTTACTACTGCACGTATTCGCTGGACAGAAAGAAAAATCAGCAGCAACACTAATAGTAGTTAGGAAGAAAACGAGAAAAAGCAGAGGAAGAAGTCGGCTTGCCGATTACCTGCTTTGGTTAAAATAGGATTGGTTGGCGACCAAAAAGGATGCACCCTTTTTGCTTTTCTCGAAACCTTCTGTTTTGCCTGCTCGCTTCTATCCATGCATCGCTACACGATTAATCCGATTTCCTGGCGCAAAAACCCTTCTTCCTTCTTTAAATTAAAGCAAATTCAAGTAGTACTATACTGTCTTTATAAGGTACCTTATCAACGACACTTCCTTTCTCTATTCGTCTTCAACACCGATTAAACTCCCATTCTCTTTCTACGATCCTGTTCGTCCTCTTCTCAATTGGCGACTTACTTTAAAGGTTTATTGAACAAAACTATGTACTTCTTCCACTTCAGAGTCCATAAATTATTCCAGAAAGGTACGGAAAGGACGCCACTCATCGAAAATCAGGGTCATTGCAGCCCGAGGTGCATCTGCCGTAGTGCGTGCTGAGTTTTGATTCAATTTCCTCTAACAATATCCATATAATATCCATAAATATCCATTATGGAACACCGCAAATTCGCCTGAGATTTTTACAGATAATCGTGTGATGGAGATATTCATTGTAATAACATCCCATCGGCTCCTTCACTGGAAAGCTGAAAGTGCGGAGCCCATTAAGAAATCGATTTAATCTCTGACGATTTCAAGCTAATTACTTGTTGAATAGCCGGCCTGTAGAACATTGGAAAGAGGATTATTCGTGAAGATATTTTGCATCGATACTCACTTAGGTCGTTTCGATTTCTCTCCTGACCTCCCCCCTCTAAAAGCTAATGGCGAAGTTATATATATAAAAATAGAAATTGGAAGACGCCATCCATAGGACTCGAAGGGCCAAAAGTGAGTAAACAGATTTGATGGTTTTCTCCTGTAACAATGGCCCTGCTTTCCTTTCTGGCTAACTTCCAAGAGAACCGTCTGTCTTTCAGCACTGAAGGCAGTATCTTCCTTTCCCAACCAAAAAACTTCCAAATAGGATTGGCTTCTCTTATTTTCTCGGGCGCTGTTGGTCACCTATTATTAAGATAGGATGGGCCGTGGCTTCTTGGCCCTGTGGGTTTAACTCAGTTTAATCCAAATACTGTCATGGCTTAAAATCCTTGCTAATGTGCGATAGTTGCTGGGCAAATCAGTCCTCATTGAGCCAGCGTAAAAAATACGTTCATTGATAAAAAAGGATCAATAGCATATAAACACGCAGCGCATAGTACGCTTCGTTCATCCTTTTCAAAGCACTCGACACACAGATATCCAAAACGGTGGGCACCCTTGTTGACGACACACATCCTTTTTAGAGTAGCCTTTTTTATAGGCACACATTTTTAGTATCTACAAACACCTCAAACAACATCGCAATATAATTCTGTTTGACGCTTGTTCTGACTCGATTACATGACTCGATTGCGTGTTGCTAACCAAATTCTTTTTAGCGCAAAAAATGCGCTGTTAGGTACGTCTAGAGGATGTAGGACGAAGAGACCCACCTGCGGCGCCAGAAGTTTAGCGGCTAGCAGTGCCTTATCGCGCACCTGTGCGCTGTCGGTGTCCGGTATGTCGACACGCGCCCACTGTAGGTACGTGTTTTTGGCGCAGAAGCTCTCGCGTTTCACAGCTTCAATGTCGGCCAAAGCGTCATGCTCCGGTTCCTCAGGAGGCAACTGCCGCGTCTCGGACCGCGGCATCGGCCCACCGTAATCGTGGTTATGGAAGCTGAGCCACCGGCCACGGGCTGTAGCTAGCGCTAAGGCCAACAGAGCGGCCCGCGTAGTCATCATGACCTGTGATGGGCAGCCGGGCGAGCGCCAAGTGCGGTCGCCCTACCCTCACTGGCCCTGTCCTGGTTTACGGGCGACAGACCACTGCAGACGGCCACTTCACTCGACACACGATACACTGGCAGCAACCACTAGGGCATGTCTGCCATTGCTAGGTTCTCGGTCCATCCTGTCTGATCGTACTCGTTTTGCAGCTTCCTGCAACTTCTTCACACTTCGTTTGCTCTCCTTAACCAAATTTGTATTAGCTGTCTTATTCTGGTCTTGTTTTTGGGCCACGGTTGCCCTCGTGGTCCCGACTTCCCATTAGCGCGACCGTGGGGCGCTGAGCATCGTTGCTAGCGGAATCACTTGTCTGCTTGCTATCTCCGCCTAAGTGCCTCATCGGGCCGCCATGTTGGCCCTCCCTCCCCCATCCACCAACACAGTCCCCTTATTCGCATCCTTGTTTCCCCTCTTTTCCGCTCTCTCCCTCGACGGCTTCTCAATGAGCGCCCGCCAGCTTCGATCGGCAGCAGCGTAAGTAGGAATAGCAGATTGTAGGCAAGAGGGGGATCGCTAAACGACATGCTATTAGAACTCAGCTTTTTTCCGACTCCTTCCCAGTTCTTGTCTTCATACTTTCTTAACTCCCACCTTCTTTCCCTGCACACTGTTTTTTTTTTTGAAAGGCTCATTTTTTTCCACGGTGGTACCCAATGGCAGCACGCGGGAGACAGGATAACCTTTCCTCGTAGTCGCACGTACAAGAGGCCACAGACCATACTAATTTGCAAAGAACTGATGGAATGCGTAGATTTGTACGACAAAGTTTGAAGGGTAAAAGGGGTAAGGCAATTCCGATTTATACCCAGACTCCGCTTTTTGCCAGTTGCCTATTGAGATACCCATCGACATGAGTACAAGGAAAACATATAGCCCTACTGAGAGCAACAGCAGCAGCCGACTGAGCGTACGCGCATTCAAAAGTTTTTTTTGGGTTCTCTTCGACATTTGAATCACACTTTATCACAACTAATGTAAATCTATTGATATTTTTAAAGGTGGTTGCAAGTATTTATTTTGCTATTTATCTTGCTTTTTTAAAAGCATTATTACAAAATGGCACCCGGTAGACCATTATCTTACGGTCAATCTGAATCTTATACATTTTTAGAATAAGACCAGAATCAGGTTTCAACAAAAAAATCGAAGTGTATGCAATCCTTACTTCTTGGTATAAATGTAGGTCCCAAGCCTATATTCTGTTTAAAAGAACATACTGATTTTTTCAAGTAATCCTTTTTGAGCAAAGTATTTTCCGATATAATGAGCGACGATGTTTTCAGAGATGTTAGATCCTACTAGCTCTTAAACCACAGGTTTCAATCGTCAATATATAATTTGAATTTTTTAGGCATTGACGTGACAACCAAGTGTCGAAAAAAGGACGAAGTACCATTTTTTATAGCATCGATACAGTATAAATTTTAGTGGCTCGGAGGAAATAGTCGCAAGTTTTTTGTTAATAACTAAAGGAATACATGCAGGAGTTGGGCTCCTTCCAGCGGTAATTGATTCACTCTGTTTTAACAACGACTACATGAATAGGAGGCTCGAATGGCCAGTAATAGGCCGGCTGCAGAACGCATATCAACATTTAAAAATAAAAGCGCGAAATAAAGGACAAATATTTACACCGCAGCTAGGCGTCTTTGAAACTAGCTCCGTTAGCCCCTTTATACTTTTCAAATATGGCTCTTAGACATCAGTAGATAAGCCTAGGAATCACAAAGCGTTTGTAATGTTTCGTATACGAAGCGGGCGTTTCGGCAAAGAAAAATAAGGGGTATTTTAAACAGGTAAGACGGACTGTGCTACATGACCAATGTGCTTGTTGAAATCAAGTCAAGCGTATACCAACACATCGAGTTATCTAACACGGTCTAGGATTAGGATAGGCTCAGCAATAAGTGGCCAAATGCGTGTATATTTTCAAGAAAACACATTACGGGAACGTGTATAAACATATCATTACTTACACACCACTGCATGTATTGCTTTTTTTACCTCCTGGCATCCAGCCTCAGTATTTAAAAGGTCGTACGACTTGAGGCCATTTGCATACGTTTATGGCGGATCGAAAATCCAATTGTGTCTCTTGAGGCCAAAATTCATACGCAAAATAAAATCTGTATCAAACTGCGAAACAATAAATTACTTCAAATCTAGTGGCTCCAAGGTTTTCAAAAGTATACCTACGTCATCTTTGTTAAATAGATTATGTCAACCACGTTCTTTGAGTGAATGTTTGAAAATCTTCAAGTTATGAATATCAGAAAGGTAGTTATCAACGATCGTTGCTCTATAGCCGAGGCATTTAATGAATACTGTTGGACCTGTGTCTTCTTTAAAAAATTAAGAGTGCACTCTTTTTGAGCTTTTATGTTCTTTCCTACATTCAGACAGATATTTACCTTCAGGGCCATGAACTCGGACAGAAATATAAGTCTTTGAATATTTTAGGCCTACACTCGTTACTGTTGGGCAAACGTTAGTGTGTGTTCTTAGGAAAACTGTTTTTTTATAGGATGTTTCTTACGATTGTCGTCTTTCTCTGTTTCCATATTTAACTGTCCCCAGTGTTTAAAATAGTTGTATGTGATTTTCTTTTATAAAAGAGTGACTCGCTTTCGTCTTCCAAGTACAAACCAATGTCTATTTCCGCCATGATTGCTAAGTTTTAAAAGACTTGTTTTAGATCAGATCACAGATCAGATTAGCCATTTCAATAATATTTCAAATTGTCATTCCGGGTCTCTTTAAAAGGGATCGACAGTCCTTTTTTGTCAATCAATTTAGGGCTTGGTGCGGCTAAGGATACTGCTTAGCACTGTTTGGCATGCATTCGTCGATGTAAAAAAAGTATTTGATTCTATCCGCCCATAGCGTCTCTCGACAAAAAACATCAGTTTTATGTGTGATCAGAATACATGAACTCTTACCCATAGTTTTATGTCAAATTGACCTTAATTTGTCGATCTAAAGGTTCTCACTTAGTATTTTATCTTGGCAATTATGGCATGCCTTGGAGCAGCCTATCGGACAGAACCCTGTTTTCTCAATTTTTTTAACGATTTTAGTTCCTTCCAGAGTTCCTGCCAATGCTGCTCCAAAGTATACCTTTATGTTGACGATATAATGCTTCATATTTCTGACCATAACCTCCAAGCCATTGTATAAAAATCCAACAAGTATTTTAACCTTGTTGATTAACTAATGTTGAGTAACCGTTTTTCCACAAATGGTTTCCAATTTTAAAGGTTACATATTCATCCCGCTAAAAATGCTACATTATGCGTCCTTCTTGCATCATATCTCCATATCTCCTTGAATATCCCCAATGACGTTAAAGCTTTTAGTCTTACATAAAATAGCATGTTCGATCCGATTTATGAGTTCTAAAAACGAGTTATGAAGATTCTCGCACCTCTCGTAAGTCCTCGAAGAGCATGTCTTCCCTCGACTAATTAATCTGCCATGTATGTTGGTCATTCACTATTGGTCTGTATTTGTCCTTAAAATGTAAGTGACCGTTGTCTATTTAAATCAGAGAAACACTCTAATATTCTTAATCTGCAATGACATCCTATATATTTTTAGGGTAAAGCTTGCTGATTTCTTGTTTGAATGTTCTGTATTTAAAGAGCAGAATAATTTCAATAATGCTATCACGCACTGTCCACGCTCTCTAGCCGAATCTCGTTTACCATACGGCATCCAGTTGGAACCATTAATTTTTCATTGTATCGTTTAGGGTCCCTAGTTGCCTAGACCTTTAACCCATTTCGTCCTTGGGTCTGATGTGCGTCAAACCAAGTTTTATACCCACTGATATTGGATCCATCAATAGCACCGTTATTAAACTCGTTTACACTCCTCTCAATACACTTTCATTTTTAGACCCCATTTTAATATTAAGTATTGCAGCCATTAATAGGTCCAGCTTATTAAAAGACCTGGTAAACATTCAGCCGCTTCAAGTTAGAGAGCTTTCTAAGTACATACCAAACGACCTATTTCTTGTTTTATCTTTAGGATCACTTTACGATTTAAAGATTTGTCAAGCGTTTCGCTGAATATTTGAAGGATTTTTTTCATGCTTCGCAAATGCGTCTCATTTACGCAAAACAGAAGTTGCCTTGAATCTCAATTCCGCCGAATAAATGTTGATTACTCGCACGATCGGTTCTAACGTCGAGTAGTGAGGTTCTTTATAAGTGCACGCATTTATTTGGACTCTCACAGGCCGCAGCCATGTGATCTGACACACGAGAATACCTGCAGACTGCCTTGGTGTTACATACTAAAGAAATATAATTCTATTTCTATATCAGTAACATTGAATTAACAGACACTTCGCCCTTGTAAGAACTCTTCTGTTGAAGTTATTAATGTTTCCTTAACGATAAACCTGGGGTTTACCTTTATGACCTAATTATGTACCACTCCTCTACAGTGAGTGGTCATCGACATGTTAAGAAAATTACTGAGCTATACTCAACATTCCCTAGCTTGTCGGCCATACTGCATTCAAGTTTAGAGTGAAAGTACAACATAATTCGTCACATAGTGGTAAAGGGTCTCCTTGAATTTATTTATGTTACGCCATTTGCTATGCTCTTTACTGTACGTTAGTGTTAGTTTTATTCATCAGCGCGGCTTTAGTCCAAGTGGACATGATACGTAAAACGCCATCAACAAAACAACCTATCTGTGCCCATCGTCGATAGAAACTGCAAATAGGGTGCGTGTTGTGGATCAGAGAACGCAAGAGAAACGCAACGGATATAATCAAAGGTAGCACGCGATGTGAGTTTCCTTGAAGCTTTGCCGGCATAATTGCAGATGATAAGATGCTGCTTAATTGCTAAATATAGCGTGTAGGGTAAGTAAGCGAATCGGGCAGAAGAACGAGCTTATGATTTTTCATAAATTCTTGAGAAAACATGTATCTTTGTTTTAGATATAGTTCACCCCAAAATTTTCGGTGCACAGCAGTGCACACCTAAGTGATTTTAGAATAATAAACATATTTCCGTAGATCTACGAATGTGCGCAGTTCGGCCTCTCATAAAAAAGACTAATACGTAAATGGGATATTAAATGAAAAATATTTTCGGAGCGACCTCAGTCCGCAGGAATGATAGTTTGGATAGCTGCTTGGACAAGTCTTCATTATATAACTTCTAATACATGTATGGGACCCATTGGATGTAGGCTAAGAACAGTTTTCTCACTGTGTCGAGCTTGGTGGCTTGGTGAATTCGTATGCGCTTTGCAACCGGAGGAGACACGTGGGTGCACAGGTTCGATCCCCGTCTGTGCACATTTACATTTATATGGGGTCCGTATTACGAAGTAATGCAAAAACTGCTACCGTGGACGTTGATGTTGGCTGATGGTCAGCCCCAAAAAAATAGTTCTCCCGCTGTAGAAAAAAAGACTTTCTAGACTCGGTACAACAAATTGGGTCGAAAGCGCTCCAAGTGAAGATCTCTTATCATGGCATTATTCCGCTTGCTCGAACACTCTTCTTCAGAGCTTCGGGCAGCAACCTCTATAGTACACATCCAAAGCAAAAAACCGTTTGTACTACGTCTTGTATATAACATGGTACACCTTCATTGAATTCAGTATTGTGTTATCTGGGCGTATTATTGTCGCTCCAAAAGCAATAGCTGTCTTTAATTCTTACCTACTAAATACGGTTGATATCAAATTTTGATACGCAGTGTTACTAGAGCTATATAGCTTGTCTGATCTTTTGAATTCCCATATCCTTCATATATGCGCATCAAACTTGTTAATTAATACAAATGATATTTAACGTAGTGTCGTGGTAACGTAATTTAAGGCGTCTAAGTTTTAAAGGAAACATGTGAAGAAGGTTTCAAAAACAATTGAACCTGGACCTATCCACTTACTCTATTGCTTAGACGGTATACCAAGCTCAACATTTTATCCGGTTAAGCGTTTCCTTGTATGTGAGCTGTTACTTTATTGCTTCAACTTCACAAATAATGATTGTTTAGTTTTTTTGCTAGTTTTATTTTGTAGATTATCGTTTTTATGCAGTAAGATCAGAATTTATGTCTGGTTGAACTATTGATAAGATCGGTAAAACTAGTTGCATGTTGGGTCGGGCGTGCGCCGTGCATAGCAATACTTTGTCTAAAAACATCCCAAAATATCTCATAGTGCTGTCCACAAGGCTGTTCAAGTAGAGTCGAATATACTTTATTCTGGAGGCTCTATTCCTACCTCGCGGTGATTCAAACGTGACCAAGTAATACTGCCTTCAGTCACTAAAGTAAATGTTTTTACATAGCCGCCGATAAATTTTTCGTTGGAAGAACTCCAAACCATTGCACCCAGTTCACGTAAGTCCCACAGGCCTAAATTTTCCTACGATTTGGATGCCAATTGTAAAATGTACTCATTAACAATCTTTACCGTTTCCTAATATAATAAAGATCTGATACTATCGTGTTTAGTGTATCCATGGTACATTTATCAATTATTGAACGCGATGTTTTATGCTCCTTATGAATGTGTTCTTTATAAAGAAAATGTCTGCAATATCTATGTAGCTGTCATCTGTATATCTTTTAGCGTCTGAAGTCGTACTAATGTACCTCGATACTGGCGTCTAATTTTCACTCGGGACCCGTTTTATACCACCATTGTAGTTAAGCATGGCAGCATTTTCTTACAGTATGGAGTCTAATGGGTCGGACTTCGAGGGCAGAAGAAGTTACTAAAATATTATCTACGCTGAACATTACTGGCGTTCTTTTGAACTTAAATCACATTAATTTTGGATTCGTTATGCTCAATATCGCGATTTTAGAACCGCGTAGCCGGGCTTATCTGAACCAGCTTCACTGGTGTTATATCTTGCTCTCATCAAAGTAGTAATCGCGCCATAGAACAACCGATACCGGTGTGGATAACGTTATACTACGCCGTACACCGGCGCAAAAGCCCAGTGAACAGCCTGCTGGAGATTTGTTGTCATTTCTACAATTTTAAACCCTGGTATTACATCTAAACGCAGTTGCTTGAAATGCTATCTATAAGAATTACTATTTGGTACCTAACAAGGGAAACGTCCAAGGCAAGTAGTTTGGTCATGCTAACTTATCTGCCATTTGAATAATGATAGCACTGTATTTCCCCATGGAGTGCTAGGGTGGACGCCTTCCGTCTGTCATGGTCTTTTGGTAGTTTTCTAATTGTTCTTACTTGTCCCGCTCACAACAGTCTTTCACACTAACTGGGTAACGCCCATCATGCACAATCAGAAGCAACAGGTAAATTAGAAAAACTTGTGTCCCGCTAAGACTTAAAGATTTGTTTCTCCACCGGTTCCGTTAAACCCTATTGTCCAATTCTGACATTCAATATGTGGACTACGGAACTGCCTACGGAAAAACCGCTCAGCGGGCTTTTCCCTATGGATTTCCTTATGGATAAGACAGGTACACTTTATGTAAATTCCTGCACGAACCGCCGAGGTTCACTTACGTCTTTTCAACCACCTGTAGTGCACGTTGCACTTGTCCGTTCGGCGCTGAACGATACCGCAACGATGCTTGGTCCCTGATACCCCCGTAAGGCTGTAAATTCGGAGCTGCAAAAATTCGATGCGTTATAGGACACAAGTTCCTGTTTATAATCATAGCAAGCAAATGCTTGCCGTAGTTTTTGTTTACGTGCTTCCGTGTGTGAGTTTATTTTCTAGAGCTGTAGTTGACGTAGAGATAATTGGCAATACTTCTATCCATTTTGAGTACGCGCTCACTAAAATGCAGTACCACTGACCATCGATCGTTTCAGCGTCATCAATGTGAACTTATTGCCAGGATGCCGCTGTTGGCGTCCATGCATTTGGCTTTGTGGGGGAGATTTGAAGCCAACACACTCCTGGCACCGTCTAACAGTACTTCGAATAACGTTTAAATTTTTGGTCACCACAAGTGTGAATGTGCGACAAAGCCATCTCCTTTAGCCCGAAGTGTCCCGCATGCACAACCTTCAATCTTTTCCTCGCAGGGCCTCTGGCATTACCACCGATCATCTTGAGAAAGGCACGTGTTTATCCAACAACAAATTCTGTCTTTGGAGAAGCCGCCACCGGTGCCAGTTCGCCATATCGTAAATCCTGGATGGCTTCCTGCAGCTCTTTGCCTTTCTTAGCGTGCCCTGCGATTATCATCTCTATGTTCGACAATTTCTGATGTATTGAGCGGTAATAGAAGTCCACGATGCCTAACCGATCACCTTCTTGCGCGTTTTTTTGCCTTGTGAATGGTTGTGATAATGTACGCGTTGGAGTCATGTGATTGCTTTCTTAATGACTGTAGAAATGTTGTGTAATGAGTTACAGCCTAGCCGCTTGAGGCAACTGTAACTTGGCTGTTGGCCCGAATGTTTATTAAATGATTCAAGTCTGTAACCAGTGTAAATTGACGACAAATAAGGTACAGCTGAAAGCTGCATATTGCTCGTTTAGTGACTAGTACATCAATGCCTAGCTGGGTGTAGCGACGCTCAGTTTTATAGCGTTCCGGAGTAATATGCAATTGGCTTTCATAAGTCATCCGCCAACCGATTCGACAATACCATTTAAAGCTCACCGGTGGTGCCAGCGCAGCAAGTACTAACGGCTGTTTTGGACTGAAAGCTATGAACATTGTATTAGATACCTATTTCGCTTCGATCTTCGAAATCTTAATTTCACTCTCTAGACCATCTCAACCTTACGTCACTGAAAAAGAATCTATACAGCGGCACCGCAGTCTGTCAAAAATAATCCACAAAAATAACACGTAGAATTGCACCATCCCCAGAAAAGATGCCGCAATGTTGCACCTTTTAGATAGCATGCACATTGTCCTTAGTTTTCCCAGCATCCTTAAACAAGTTTTACCTTCAAATCAACACACATATATACGACTTCTACCATCCATTTTGATTGCGGGCACTATAGAGCAGGCCCACCCTAAATGTTCCATCCGGAGCTGGCGATGTAATTTTGTTAACACATCCCGGTTCTCTGCCACTTGACGCACACGGCACATATCCGCCGTCTTGAATACATTACACTAAGCAAAACATCAAATAGACAATGTTCGAACTTTGATAACATTGCGTAGAACCGGGTGACTCATATTATCGTTGCATTATTGCCACTGTTAAGTTTCATAGGTTTCCATTTCCCCTCTCTTAAACATCCCTATCGTCAGTTTCACCAACAAGCCGTTTTTGCTTGACCCACATTCTGCCGTTATTACGATACTTGCACGGTTAACTCTTACACCGGCCCTGACAACCACTCGTCGTGGAGGGTACCCAGTGCGTCATGAGTAAGTTCTTATTTTTCTCGCAATGACTTTGGTTCCCTGAAAGCCACCCTAAAAGATGATGTTGCTAATTCCTTGCTTATAATGTGGTTATGTGTATAGTCGTCTCACAGATCGTCATAAATGGTAAGAGCAAAACAGTTTTGTAAAAGGTGGATTGCCGCTTCGTCTTCCATGGCTATGGCGGATGGATGCTTCTGGCAGAAATATTCGACAATAAATACACCGCCAGTGCTAGCCACTCTGTTATGGTGGCTTATTTGTGGGTTGTGGGCATAGTTTGGCAGTGAGTAAAGATTACGCTGCAATCCAAAGAAGTCACCAATTTCTTTTCTATCAATTTGGTGGGCTCACTTACGGAAATACGCTCAAAAACACGACTAAGGTCCGTCAGCAGAGTAAGAAGCTGAAACAACCATAAATTCAACCAGTACCTCTTAATTATCTTCCGCTTGGCCGCAGAAGTGTGAGCTTTCATGATCTAAATTCATATGTTCGCTTCGCTGAATGCATAGCCTCTATTTTGCCAAGCAGACTAGCTCATGTTCAATAACGGTAGTCTAACAGAGTAATATCGTCACAGAAGCTGTATCTCAAGTAAACCTTAGAGGGCTCTCTGCTTGGTTTCGTCGTTGAATTAAGTGAGTCGACGAGGAAGACAAAACCTTCTGATTTATGACTGATGGCGACATATTCCCGCTCGCTGTACGAAAGTACCTTTGCCTCTGATTCGCTTTGATGAAAAAGTCCGAACCAGCATTATAGGTCTCTCAAGAGTATGGAATATTTGTTGTTACCAACTTGATAGCCGGTAATCTTAGACTAAAAGTTAAAATTTGTAGCTCTGTAAGGTTGAAATTTATTGCCAGATCTTTGGTGATATAGGGCCTATCCAAGCCGAGGACAGCGTTGTTTATGAGGTGCAAAAATATGTTGGAATTTACCTTATCTTCTGATCATACTGCCTGCAATATTGTTATAGGGCTGGTGTTTCTGGTTAGCAAAATCTCCATAGGCGATTTTCAATGAATGGAAAATTTCCAGCAAGATGATTCGTTACATCGAGCTGAACGTAAAAATTCGATCACATGTTTCAGACTTTAATTTATCCAGTTGTTCTATGTGTTTGTTCGTCAGATCCTTCCATATCAAGGTCAGACCATAAGAAGCTACGGGTGTCAAAAAGACGCCAGCACTATTTTTGTGACCATATGGGGGCATGGCTGTCGTCCCGCATCTTACGCCTGGAATATATTAGCTGAAAAATCGTTTCTTTGAAATAAAAGCTAATCTGTGAGATACGTGAAGCGCGAGACGAATTCTAGTGCACACCTATATTTAGAATTCGTCAGAGCTGCATAGTCTACTTCTGTAGCCAAATATCATGGCTTTTTTGATATCCCAATTTGAAGCCATCTATTTTGCCTGTATTTCCTTGCTATTTGCAGAGCGCTCCTAAGTTCATTAAACACCTTCCATATAGGACCACGTGGTCTCCGTGAAGGGTCATATGCGTAGGAGGGCATCGTTAATCAATAAAGGCTGATACATTACTGAGAAATACTCTGAAGAGCAGCGGGCTGAAGGCATTCGTTTGAGTGTACCTTTCGGTTTAATAAAAAAAAGATCGTATTAGGAAACACGGTCATCTAAATTGGCTGGCTTTCTGCGGAACCAACTTTATTGTTTAAAGCCTCAATCCTGCCGCAGCTAGTTGCAGCAGTAGGGGTGCAGCCCTTCACGGGCCTTCCTTTAAGCTCTAAACATGAGGAAAGCCTTTGTACTAAAAGTAGAGTACGTGGCGTATAAATACTGTTTGAATGTAACTCGCTTTAGCAATGTCCCGTCATGGGTCTGGGGTTGAAGGATCGGCCTTTTCCATTCAGAACTACTTCGAATGTTATTTATAGTTTGGCAATGGCAAGCTCCTTGGTTCACGCACTTGTTAAATAGCGTGGTGAAAAGGGATGTGAACTAGGAAGCTGCCTTTGTCATTTCGGATCAGCTCAAGGCCAAGAGCTTGATTGGTGTATAGCCTCAATATAAACTCTTTCAGCTACTTTATTATAAATAATAAGCCGGTATCCAAGTTACAAGGGCTCCACGTTCATTGTGTGGTGGGTAGTGGTGCAAAAACTATAACAATAACTTTTTTCATGTGCGTGTTGTTTCGTGATTGGATGAGAGCTTGTATGATCATATCTCTTAAGCACTTGGAGTCAAACTCTGGCGGAGATGGCTGTGTGATGATTAAGATCTTGTAGGTTGCCGCGTTTAAAATGTCCAACAAGTATGCAGTTTCTCCAAAGAGACGCTTCAAACGACGATGGGCGCCGCTGAAGAAGCGTGCTTGGAACCTAACTAGTGTCACTACGCGCCTTCGACTCCCTAGATGAAATATTTGTCTACGATTAAGATAGAGTTTCAAGGAAGGTATCATCGTTAAATGTACACGCGTATTTATCTACATTAACTGGTGTAGAGATCTTGAAAAGTATCTTTTAATGGCAACTAGAAACTGTTCTACATCAGACCGATATAAGCTCAATATTGTTGGCAAGTTAATTGGAAATGCTCAGTAATCCGCAGAGTCCTTTCAGCCTGTAATATGGGACCCCAAAATAGTGAACGCGGCGTACGGTTGCACACGGTGATACCTGTTACCGCAATGGGCAGATGGTAGTTCACATATCCTTTTTGCTTTCATATAACATTCTTAATAATATGTAGTGCACTCATGCGTTAAGCATATACACAGCTATGGAACGTCGAATAATGTATTACGTAATACATTATCCAAGAGGACCCAGATTAGGTCAGTGCAAATTACCAAGGCAACACACCGACTCGAATGTAAGTGCTCTGGCAAAGGGTCTCATACGACTGGAACTGTTTATGGCACACAATTTGTTTAGTATTGTGTTGAGTAGCCGTAATGCTATTTGTTAAGGATAATGATAGTGTAATTCAGTAAAGTATATCGTCAGCTTTAGACTGAAGGTATCCAGAACAATATATTACTTCATACAGGTTAAAAAATTGTACATGGATAATAAAATTGTGATACAATAAGCTTTTGGATGCGATCCGAAGCTGCAGTTGGCAACCGTAGCCCATGCGATGGCCCGAGTCTTACAATGTCTCGCTGGAGGCAACCCTCTTTTATTCGGAGCAGCTCAATATTTGTTCCGCTGATAGAGAAAGTTCCGAGCATTAACACTGCGGAGGTTTAAATGTTTTGTGATTATTATTGCGGCGAACTAAAGTTCGGAAGTACTAGTGTGCGCTTGGTTCTCGTTATTGCGAACATTTTGTTGATATTGCTATTAATTATTGCTAGTGTTAGGCATACAACAGCGTTCCTCTGTTGATCAGTTGAGTCTGAGGTCGACGCGCCTCTGGTTTCCACAGAACTCTTGCGAGAGTGAGCGCCGAGTGAGCTGGGCAACTGGTTCCCACAGAACTCCTGCGAGAGTGGGTGGAGAGTGAGCCGGGCAATTTGCTGCTAGTAGTGCTAGTGTTTGCTAGTGTTGAAATATAAAACTCTAATAATGAAGGCTGCAGAGGACCCTAATGAGCAATGTACGGAGACGCGGAACCGGCTTGAGAATCTATTCCAAAAGTTAGACGTAGACAGAGATGGCCGGATCGACGTTAAGGACCTAACCGCTGGCCTGCAAAAGCTTGGTTTACCCCACTCGACCGACAATGCGAAGAAGTTTATCGAATCTTCGGATTTGACGCGTGATGGAGTTGTGGATTTCCAGGAGTTCGTGCAATATGTCCTCGAACATGAGAGGAACCTCAAGCTTGTCTTTAACAAGATCGACGAGAACGCTGATGGTCACATCGATGAAGAGGTCCGTTGTTATTGAAATCATTAGTTTGTGTTTTAGACAAATAGTAAAATGAGTAACAACGACGCATTATACTAATTCGCTTTTGTTAGCTCTCTGCGTGAAGCGGACTTAAGCGTCAAATCGAATCTAATTATTTCCTTCTACCTTTTCTACTTGATACCTTATATTTTTTCATCTTTTATAGTACAATGTAAACCGAAAAGTGGTGTATTATAAAAATGTAATACTGAATAGAGAAAAAGACATCTCGAGATCATATATTAAGGCGTCATTACAAAGGTGGAGATTAAGGTTATTTAGTGTCGGGAAAATTCACTAACAAATTTTTGACAGAGATTACTAATCTTTGAGTGCTAATGTCTATGACAAAAGGATGAGTCATTTTTGCTGAAATTTGCGTAAGTGGATCCAAGTTGTAAAAGATGATCTGAAAGTATCTGTTTTCGTCTACGTTTCGTCTACGCTTCAAAAAACGTATATATTTTTTCTAATTGATTGAATAGCATCGGCGTGTTGCAAATTTCAGTCAACATCTAGCGCCATCTTAGTGTAATTTGCATAGCATTTCGAATACAACGGATGCGTATCTGTACGCGCTAATTATAGAGCCAGTCCTTTATTCAGTTTTAAGTAATGAACAAATGTCACTAGAAGGAGTGAGGGGTGCACTCAATGTCTGTTATTTGTTCAAATCACAGTGTGATTAAAAATATAACATGGGAGCTGGTAGCTTGTTGTTGTCAGACGGGTACTAAGGAGAGAATCAGACGACAATTAACCCATATGGACACTTATGGAAATGTATAGGCTTTCAGTGGTGTTAGTCTAGGGTATACTGAATATCCTCCTTTGGAAATATATCACCTTAATATCTTGCCGATCGAAGGCCTCAGTATCGATCATTTGTAAACGCCTTTCTCTCTGAAAGGAGTAAATAAGGTTAAAGTCCTCATCAGCAATCGATTTTACTTGCCGAGTTTTATTCCGAAATCCCTGGTATAACAAGCATGATATCTACAAAAGGGGAATTTAATAAAGCGAATGATTAAAGCTTTGTTTGCTTTGAGCGATATTCATCAGGATTATTGACAGCTAATAACTCTTTACGCCGAGCCAGGTCGTCTCTAGATGCCCACAAGAATGATTACAGGGCCTAATAAATTAAATTGGCAATGTTTCGCCAGACATAGTCCATTCAACATTAAGTGATGTTCCATTCAAAAGAAGCAACCCTCTATAATTCTAGATTAGGTCAGCCTCATTGTTAAGTAGCTATCTTGAGTGTTCTGTTTATAAGTTCAATGTTCGGGCCTGAAAATTAAGAATAATTGTATCCAAGGGTTCTATGATTCTTGGCAGAATATCCAAGAGGAAGTGGACTGAGGTGCATGATAGATGTGACCTTCAGAGCCTCTGAGACGTAAGAAGGTGATTTCGTATTTTTTATATGGGTTTCACGGACGTATACGCGTAACCGTACGAGACATCCGTATTACAGATATACATTTATGTCCAGTACAACACCTGATTATATACTTCACTATGCACAAGCTCGACACAAAATTGCTCTCCAAAGAGCTTGATCCCTGGGGAAAGCCACTTTCCTGATATTCCACATATCCTACGATAACGGAACAACAAAAAGGCCTTGTTAAAAATATACCATTTTACTTCTTAGGCTTTTTGAAGAAAGAACGCTAGAAGATGATATCAGTTTGTGGTACATGTTTTAAATTATACAAGTTTTTTAATTGAGAGATAACTACGAATTCAGTTAGTATTTTTGTTAGTAATTTCGATTCGAAGTTCATTGAGTTGGATATAGTTAGCATTATGAGGGAGGTTAAACTTTAAGGCAATCTAACTTTATAATACAACCTTCAACAGTGCTTGCGATCTATATGTAGATATACATATATGTGTTGGTTATCGATTTACCGTAACTAAACACATGTTACTACTAACCGGTTCTGTACCTGCCATTTTGCTGTTTGAGGTGCTTTTTTAATGACTAAGTGAATAATTGCTCTCGATTTTGCTAGACCTCGTATATTGGAACAGGTGAGTATAATTCTGTGATTGCTCCTGTAAATGGTTTACAGCTTTTTTTAGCATATCATCAGAGATTCTACAGGCACATATGTTTGACGCTCCAGGTGTGCTCTTTTTTCTTACAAAATATTAGACTGATTTAACACAACGGGCCGGCTTTTAAGCGGTTTTTGATTAGGCTATAGATGCGGAGAATGTCATTAACCTCGCTATTCCATCAAAACTAAGCTTTACGATTTTAATCATTTCCATTTATTTAAACGTATAATCGGTGTTATATAACCTGTAATTTAAATTAAAAAACATGTGTTAAATACGCCGGATGTCAAATCCCGGCTACTTTAAGAGTTATTAACTTTTTATTTTAAAAAATAATTCACGGCAGTAGCCTATATCGTACATTTGAATCTCACTGCTGAAGCGTACTTTTTTAGGCTTCGTGTACTTAACATACTTGGAAGTAATGGGAAGGCCGTTCCAATCTTAAAACGCAGGTCGTTCATACATTTGTCTTTGCATGCATTTATAATACCTATAGAATACTGTCCGAATTTCTATCTTCAGTATTCTAAAATCTTATTTCCTCTGTGTTCCCTTTAAATCTCGTTAAGGAATGCTTGGCAAAAGACCAGTATTTCTAAACACAGGAATCGGCAATTTTACAAAAAGGAAAAGAAGTCCGTGATCAGCAGTGTAATCAGTCATTTCAATGATAATCAATGTTATTATTAATTATATCGCTTTACAGGAAATTATGTCATCGTGTCGCAAATTGGGCATCCATATTGACTCAGCAGAAGCACATCGGCTTCTTAGACGAATGGACAAGGATGGCTCTTTGACAATCAATTTTGAGGAGTGGCGAGACTATCTTTTGTTTCATCCGTCCTCCGACTTGCACGAAATCATCTCTTTGTGGCGGCATCATTCCGTTATGCTTGATGTGGGTAAGTGCAATATTTGGAACATCTATTGAAATCATTAATAAAGGGGCCACGTACATTGTTGACTAGCCTAACGGGTATTGTTGCTATACTGGTAGCTTCTGCGAGGAAATGTAAGCGTTTTTTCATTTTATTGGAAACACAAACATTTGAAGCATCACCTACAACACTCACTTTGACTGAAACAGTTTAGTAAAGGACAGCAGACAGTTTTAAGAAACGTATAGGGCTATATGAAATCTTTAATCATTTATGAAGCATGGAAAATCAACTAAGACCGATATGTATTTGGATCGTCTGGAAAAAACCTACGTTTGTCCGTTTCTTCTTGGACGTAAGATATGTAAAATGTTTGTCGGACGGTGGTCGATACACATAACACCAATGTCAGACTTTGCCATGCCAGTTATCTTGGATGTGCCATTGACGCTGACTTTGTTACAGCATAGTGGTCAAAACATAATGCTCAAACGCACATTTAAATAACGCAGTGTAGGTAGTATACAGTCAGTCTATGATTATAAACGTATTGAATACATTTTTAAGATTAAATTACGATTTCCGAGTTTGTAACGATGTGGAATGTTTATTTCTAAGAAAAGCGTTTATATTGTTAGGTGTATTAAAATATTATTGCAATTCTATAGATGTTTATATCCAATACTCAAAAAAGTAATGTTTAATAAAATTCCACACTTGCAGACTTATTAGGAAAATTGAGAATTATGGTGGTTACCACTATACGAGTACATGCTCGAGAAGATTTAGGGATTTGCTTTTTTAATAGTTAACCTTTAACCCTGGCGTTTACCTAATTTAATAGACTCTATTTACAGATACCATTTCGCTACGTATTACTTAAAATCAGAAAGTAATGAACTGTTTAGAATGTGTGATCTATCATACAGTCCTAGCAAAACCTTATTAATTTAAAGATAGTTTTTTTGAGATTTGAATATTATTCACGTATACCACAAAAATATGCAACAATTACATACGTCTGTAATGACAGACGTCGGTAATGATACATCTAAGATGATATTAGTGCTATTTTATTCACCTTATAGAATGGAATAGAAGCGCCTATGTATTACTTAGGATTGACAGCAACATTGGCACATATTAGGTGGCCCACCAAGTCAAGGTGGCTGTTGAATCGCATGGTGGTGTAAAAAGTTTCCAGACGTTGTAACAAGTATAGTGTTAAGTAGTTTAAACGGTCGATGCTGGAATCTACTTCCGGCATGAAAATTGCCATACCTTTCTGCAATTTTGTTTATAATAGTGCTAGTTCGAACAAATAGTCACTTTGCTACCTCTCCCGCTATTTTCTGGAAATCGAGTTAGTTTTCGAAGTATACCGCGTCATGACTACGCCTTAATAACAAGTTTTTTAAAGGCAGAATTTTATCTACGATACGTGATACACTGCTGTCATTGATTTTACTTTTGAAATTCCTGACCAAACGTTTCGGCCAGTAAGAAATTCCGCCATCAGCTTCGTAAGCTCCTACTTTTTGGTTTTCACTCGCGGTCCTTGTTTGGTAGATTAGTATAATTATTTCCCTGTTAGCTACACATCTAGCTAGGCAATTATGTAATTATAAATGTAAAATAAATCTGCATTATATATGTACATAGGGATTGACGGTAACAATTATCAATTAAATTATTCGTGTAATAATTTGTGTAAATAATAATACTACTAAAGAGAATAATAAAAATAATAATTCTAACTAACCACATCGCCAGACAAATCAATATCTTACTTGTTGATTGTATGCGACAAATCACGACGATCGCCGGTGAACCTTAAATTCATTTTCTTGAACTACGCGGGCTCTAGACTCCCACGTCTTGGAGAAATCCTCTATATAAACGTAAATCGTGTATCAGTTAAGGAGTGCTTTGAAGTAGGGTTACTTTATTCTTGATCCATTTTTATATTACTTCATGCAGATGCTAGCGATAGAATCCGTTAGCATTTTTTCGGCTCTCACTCTGCACGACCAGACTGATGCTATGATTGCAAATATCAATTTGGGTAATGTAATAATATGAATTTAGGGCAATGGAAAATAAATCTTTGAAAATGAAATACTGCTATAGCCGTTTTTAAGTTTACAAAACGTTTATTGTTGTCGAATGAAAACAACAAGTAAGATTATCGGCTAGAGATCGTCTAGAGATTGGATCGTGGTACTTATATGGTTCAAAACATGACATGCATAATAATAATAAGGGGCGCGGTATTGTCTTGGAGACAACACCGCGCCTCGTGGTAGTATTATGTTTCCCGCCATATGGGCCACGAAAGTTCACTCATTACCTGCGTCAGGGCTTTCGGCGACTTTGTATCACTGCCTGCAAAAAATATTATCTTATCAGCCACTTTTATATAAAGATACTAAAGGTGATGAGGTTGTAAAATCGTTTATTTACGTTTACACATGACGACGACCTTAGTGGCTGAGTATCACAGCGGTGTTTTAACGAAAGGGGTTAAAAATATACTGCAAGCGTTTAGCAGAGGTTACTGTATTTGTAAAACTTTCTCTTTTCGAGTTAACCACGTTTGACCAATGAGCTCGTTTATAGTACTGTCAGTATCAGCGCAATACAAGGTTAATGTCCATTAGGATAGCATGACAACGATTAAATGGATGTCAATCTGTCTATTTGAGAGTTGGTGCCTACCTTTGTCATCTACGTGCCCCCAGCACTCCCCCCCCAGCATCTCCATTTTCTACTACCTTGAAAATTAGAGAAAGAGGGGAAGTCATCAATATTAGGGATGCACCTTCATGCTGCTATTGCGATAAGATTGAGCGCCACGACTAGCCACTGCGGCTCCAGGGCAATGTATCACTATGTTTTAAATCAGTGAGTCAGTGACTAGAATTGCTGCTGCGATTGCCGTTGCCTGGGAAACACATCTACATCAGCTTCGTTTTGTCCAGCTCGGTGGCTTGGTGCATTCGTATGCGCGTTGCGACTGGAGGAGACACGTAGGTGCAGGGGTTCGATCCCCGCCGGTGCATATTTACATTTATATGGGGTCCGTATTACGAGGTAATGCAAAAAGTGCTACCGTGGACGTTAAATGTTGGCTGATGGTCAGCTTTAAAAAAATAAAAATATTAGATTTGTTTTATCGCAAGGGCTTGTGAATTCACGGTAGTATAAAGACAATATCGTAGCTACGCGTTTTTTAATAGAAGACAACGACGTAAACGTTTATGATGCTGAGAGAAGTAGACCATATCCTGTATATATTCAACATTAGTATCTTGGTTATTTTCGAATCAAGGGACAAGTTGGAGCTCATTAATATTGATCAGGAGTGCTATGACCGATGTTGACTCCTCGCACCAGTACCACAATTCAACGCTAATTTCCCGGCTACTAAGAGTCATTCTATAGCAGCCTTTTACTTTGCATGCTTGATGGATAAAGGCATGATTTCCTCCTTTGCGCCTCTGATCTGCTGATGAGACTGGAATGGGTGGAGAAGGTTTAATAAATTCAATAGTATTTCATCATGTAGTCATGCGCAGTTCGTGTTTGTATTCCTATGTAAACGCGAAGGAAAGGAAGAAAAAAGGAGAAGAACAGAAAAGAAGAGAAGAAAAAATAAAGAAAAGGATAGAGAAAAGAAATATGTGCTTCCAATTTCAAAATTTATGCATGCAAGCCATAATTGTATGAAGTTGCGAGGAGCCTAGTTTGGGCCGTTATTGGGTCAACGAGTAACCAGTAAAGTTTACCCATTGATCCCTAGATTTACTAGATGTACGCTTTTGGCGTTCAAATCCTTCGATGATTCAAATGCAGTGCAAATATAATTACATAAGAAAAATTTATTCCATGTCTAAAGAGGCAAAAATATGATAGGAGTATTTGAATGAACTTCCTAAAAATATTTCGATGAGGGATTGTCACGAGATGAAATTGACTTTGGCTCAAAAACGAAGCCGCCGAATATTGCTCAGAGTCAGGGCCGAATATCGATGTTCAACGAGGCAATTTTCCGACACAGCCGGGACAAATTAAGAAAAAAGTATAACGAGAGCGCCATCAGGAGCCCCTTTGACGACGTGGGTAAGGAGGGAACGATGGTGATTGATGATGGCGAGTTATTATTATTGTAATTGGTACTTATATTGGTTTTCTGTTGATGCTCTACAAAATACAAGCTCGAGTGGACAGATAATAGTAATACCAGCTCACAGCCCTAATTACCCCAGATGCTGTCTACGAGGATATCTTGGAAAGCGTAACAAACAATGTGTTTACAGAAGGTGACAGGTGGCCCTAACATTACCATGCGCACATAGATTTGCGAAAACTTTTCGCTAGAAGTAGTTGTTTATTTACTACTCATTTTCTTTCTAAGTAGACTGTGTAGTATGTTTAATTAAAAGTTATTAGGTTAATTCCTAATTCAGATCTTATATTGTAAATGATCCATCTTGAAGTCACATACTGTGTATTTAGCGTGAGTTTTAATGATATAGAAATTTAGATTTTGACAAAAATAGTTATATACAATTCTTTATTTATCATTGAAGCTGTTCACAATCATATTCACACAGAGCTACTTGAACACTGAAATCCGTGAGCTATAAGCAATACGCCTAATTTCAAAAGGACAAAAGAGTCTAATCAGCGTCGTTACAAATTAACAATGCATTCTATAAAATTTTTGTAGTTCTAGTAGTAGAATTGCAAAGAAGGGTCAGGAAGGCATTTTATCAATACTGAGCCTTCAAAACGATTCTCATTCTGCTGAATACGTTAAATAAGGGTGGGCCGTATATCTGCCGCACGGTGTCACTTTATATATTTAACTACCAAATGGCACGCTGCAGCCGATTTAAGGCTACAGAGAAACTTCCAGGGGACAATAAGGGGGAAGCATTCTGTCTGATCGGATTGACAATGTCACCGACTAGATTCATGTAGCACAAAACCGTCTTCGAACTGAAATAGCTATTTAATGTTCCACCAATCGGCCTCCGTAGTCCACGGAAACAACAAAAATTGCAAAAGCCTAAACCCAAAAATGACTGGGGAATTTGTTCTCGTGATCAGTTACGTCATTATAGGTTGCCAACGGCGCGTGCCTTTTAATTGAGTAATCAGTCTGCATGTTTTTGATTGCCACTCTATTTAGCTATAAATCTTTCCAAAACCTCAAGATGTCAGATAATCCCAGTATGCCCTTAATAAGCTTTAGGCTTTAATCTAATCCACATACTTTTCTAGCTGTTGAAGCTATTATTTCTTCTAGTTTCTCACAGAGGCTTGGTAGAAACGAATCGTGTCACTTTTACCTCAGCGATATGCATTAGTTGAAAGCTTTTGCTAATTATATGAACGCACGTTGCATTGACGATGCACCACGCGAGTTTTCACGTCGTCAACTCACGACTCAGAGTCAACTCATGAGAACAATCTTCGGACCGTGAACTTTGGATTCCCCAAAAGCTTCTCAGGCCAGTCCAATTAATTTAGCAATTTCGTGTTATAAGCTGTTGTTCTCTTAAACGCTCTTCAGTGTCTCCATTTTTTAATAAAATTTGCGGATGAGTAGGGGAAGGGAGGGTGAACTTAATGGTAATGGGTTCGCGACACAAACCCCCACAGTCACCCAAGTTTTGCCTTGTGGCGCATGTGCATTAAGCACACTCTGAAATATATACAAAAAAGGTGAAGGCCTATCCACCAGGACTCTTTTTCGAGGCTTCATTTGTGTTCTTTAGGGCTAAATAGCTGCTAACCATGACTATCAGTTCCAGATCATCGACGTTTGTCAGTTTCTTAACCCCCTGAAGAGGAACCCCATTTCTAGGTACTGCATTATTGGCCAGAATGAAAACATTGCTCCCAGACTGGATCGTTGTGAAACTCCGGGGGACGCATCCTACTTATCTCCGTTTTGCAAAAAAATTTGCTTGCCTTGAAGTCACGAGGAACGTTACTTCCCTAAGTAGGTTATTAGGCGAACGCTTAAAGACCTCTGTGTGCTAACCTACTTACCACTCTGAAAATGGGCTTTGTGTGGGCCTGTCGTTTTATCGGGCGTTAACTCTTTCTGGGCTTTTAGGCTACATCACGTCACTTTTTACTTTCTCTTAACATTCCTAACGTTCTTAGTTGTTTCAAGAAGGGACGACGAGCTGTTCCCGCTATTTATGCGGGAAAAGGCTTAGACAATGCCGTTGCTCCTACTATCTCCAATATTGCCTTGGTCTTGGTTTTTGGAATGAGCGTTTTGGTCTTCATTTACCGTCGAACCACGTAGCACATTAGTCCGTTCAGCGGCTGCGTCTTTAGAGAGGTTCCACTAGCTGTATACAAAAATAGTGTAATAATAGTGTAATAATTTACAATTTGTTCTTATGCATTTTAAGTAAACGAAAATATAGGAAACGTTTCGATAAGCTAATTTAACTGTAGTTGATGTTAATAAAATTTGTCAGCTTAACATTTAATTTTGGAAATACTTATAATATTTATGCTTGTTAAAATCGAGCAAAGTTTTTATTAGGTTCAATCTGTTTTCAATAAATAGCTCTCTGGAAATTTCTGGAAAATGTCTTAGATGGAGTTCTTCCTTCAGTGTTTCTGAATCAGCCATAGCATCATCATTTGTAAGGTAGATTTTATGCAATAACGTTTTAAACTATTTGTCATAACGCATCTTTGCTGCCAAAATGGATCTTCGCTGATTTTTGGGAAGTCATGGAAATACAACATGTGGGCACTCACGATGAAACAATATACATTTTAATCTGGAAAGATCACTGTAGTTGTTGACAAAGCATTCAATATCAGAGGCAGTAGTAGATAACACATGTGCTTTCAATATTCTAGTCTCAGCGGACCTGAATACTATTTTATAGGAGCCTGTGTTGTTCGTAAAGAGCTTGGTACTTGTGGAGTGCTAATTATCAGAAACCTGTTGACAAAACAATCTTTGCGTAATTTTTCAAATATTTCTGCGCTTCTCAATTCAGTAGCGCACTATAAAGAAACCCAACTGGCTTTTTTTGTTCGTGCTGCTAAGTTGAATTCTTATTTTGGATATTATGTAAGGAAATTAGCACACCCTAGCGTACTTTTGAGTGTCTAGTCCAAAAGTGGACTAAACGTGGCCGTGGAAATAATACATCCTTTTGCGCCCTTTTAGGGCGTGAGAGGATATCTTACACCTGCCTGAAATTTGATGACCATAGGTACCACTTACTTTCCTTGGCCCGATCTATTTCCTCTGGTCTGGCTTTATTTATTACCGAGTACACTTTGGTTTTGGTGTTTTTGTGCTAACCCACGTACAGGCTACCGGCTGCGTGGTATCATCAAGAGCTCCGACGTTTCAGTGTCGTTTGTCTAGGATCACGCAACGCTCAATGTTTACTTCTATTGTCTTGTGTTGGGTAAGCTAAAACACCCGCATCGTTTGGTGTTTGTTTTTCAGTGTGGCTTCCCCTATTTTTGGAGACTGGTGTTCTGCTAGCCCCTGCTGTAATTACTAGAGGTGTGTTTTCGAAGACCCCTGCTAAATTACAAAAATCTAAAAAGAAAAGCGCTAAAAGCTCTGTGTTCGGCGACATATTTGATGGTGGCCCATGAAACTCCAGTGCACCTCTTATGGAAAATGCGGCGGCCAAAATCTTGATGTTAATGCAGACGACAATCTTCAGAACGATCGTCACTAGTCAACAGCATCAAATAAATCTGCACGATGTCAAGAAATGATGTCGACTCCGCTACCGGATTTAGTTAATAATGATGCCATATGTAATTTAAAGGTACTGCTAAGCGCATCGAAAGGATGCGATGTAAATCGGTGCTAGTCATGACGTTTTAATGCCGTCGTATAGGCATAATTTTTGCAGTTATTTTACGGAAAGTTGAGAGGTGTTAATGGAGTCACAAAGGTCCCCGGTGAACTCTTTGAGGATAACTGATCCTACCCCACTGATCGAGCTCTTCTGCAGTTCGGGAAAATTTCACCTGCTGGGTTCCTGTGCCAGAACTCTTGTGGCCTGCTTAAGTGCACGAAATCTTTGACAGATTGACTTAGCTTGCCAAAAAATTGTGAACAGTCTGGCCACCTGTCTATTAAATGTAAAAAATGTACAGCATTGCTTTAACTGCTCTGGACTCAATTTTTCGTCGTCACCCAGCTGTCCCTCCAGAGCATGTGAAGTGGGAAAAATATTTTATAAAAAGCAAACCCCTTCAGCAAATAAAAGCCGATTGCCCTGAAGCCAGCAAGATTGAAGTTGTTCAAACATCTCCGTCCTTCGAGGGAGCCGTATCCAATGATGCTTTTTAAATTGCGCCCACTATGTCTAATGTACTGTATGCTTCGGTCGTCAATAGATACGTCGTGGTGAGCACTCCCGGAAAGGCTGGCACTTCCGGAAAAGTTAGTCGTTCTACCAGGAACAGCAACAATTCCATTGTTCTCAGAGAAAATCACGAAGATCGAGAAGAATAAACCATGCTATGATTTCTTGCCCAGAAGAATATCCTTACGTAAGAAAGCCTAAGGCTCTTCTTTTAGGTTAGTTATTCTTCTTTTTAGCGCAGGGCGTCCACAGTACGACTAAATGCAAGAACTCATGAGTACGTTTGGAGCTTTGATATCGATTATTGAATCGCTGAAGCCCGGTATAAAACAAGCCTCGAAATGATCTAAATAGACAGACTAATCAATGTTATCCTGATTTTAGCATTGTTAAAGACTGTGAGCTTTGAGACAATATCCGAGTATTTAAAAGTAGCTGGCCTTTCTGGTGTAAACCTTCCTGTTCATCTGCTTTGCTGCTTCTCACTCTAATGCGGGTACGGGACGGCTAAGGAAGCCGAATAAACTAGAGACTGAAAGATTTCCACAACGCGGAGGGAAAGATTTTCGATGCTGTAGCAATAAAACATCGCTTGTGATGCTTGATTACTGCGACTCTAGTGTTCCTGGTTTTCTCCCCGGAAGTTTAGCGCATTCCTTTGTCGTGTAATCGTTATCCAGTTAGTTATTTAACGAGTAGGTCTGCTGTTAATCTTGTAAGCTTTTTGCCAGTGGCATCTGTGCTTGCAAAACTGAATAATGTACAAAGCCTGGCTCGTTTTAATTTTCGTAATGATCAGCTGAGCTGGGCAAATTTGCTTAACGCTGACGATGCGGAGAATGCCGTGATCTTAGTTTTTCAGTGATCTCAGAAGTTCGCTCTTAGTAGGATATGATAGATGTTTCTCAACTAAGGAGCCAACCGTGCCAAAATGTGTCAAAAATGAATCTATTTCAGGCTTTCTGGAAATCCCATAAATTATTGCTAACGAATTAAACTATCCCTTTTTTGGGTTTACATTCGTATCTGCTCCATAACTCCGTAGCCGTATCTAGAATAACTGTCACAAACGACATCCAACTGAAACTGGCCTCTATTTGACAGGCGCAGGATTCATTTTTCTCTTTCCCTGAGGTTGATGTGCTGGAAACGAGAAGGCTCTGGGTTCAATTAAAGCCGACTGGGCTGTTGGTGCTTTAATTAACACCAGAAAACTAGCAAAATTATCTTCATTAGCTCGTTTTGCATCACCTGTTATTAATTTCTCTGTGACGACTGGGGTACTCCCATCCAAATTGAAGACTTTCAGAGTTGTTCCGCTATTGAAAAATGAACGTAAGTGCTTTAAATCATAGGCTTGAGCGAGTTTGGTTTTTCGCAGTCTCGCTCTATTGAACTTGCTTTTTCATATATCTGGTAGAATATCACTGAAGCCAAAGAAAACGGCCAACTTTGTTTTGGACTGATGCTAGATGTTGCGAGCGCCTTTAATTGCTTCCAACATTGTTCAAATGATTTATGTGTTGGCTATTCGTCGGCTGTTGTTAGTCGGTTTTATTCATATTTTGCAGATATGAAGCAGGTGTCGAGCTCGGTGGCTTGGTGCATTCGTATGCGCCTTGCGACCGGAGGAGACACGTAGGTGCACAGGATTCGATCCCCGCCGGTGCATATTTACATTTATATGGGGTCCGTCTTACGAAGCAATGCAAAAACTGCTGTTGTGGACGTTGGCTGATGGTCAGCTTCAAAAAAATATATATAGGGATTCATCCTACGAAGCCAACATTATTTCACTCTGTTAAATCGTTTTCACTCTAAATTTGGCCCATATATCATTGTTCAATTAGTACTAACAAACTTATAGTAACGACGCACATAAACAACGGGACGTAATGAAGACAGTATACGCTACCGCAAAATTTGTTAGGCCTACGTAGGTTTTTGTAAAGGAATCACAGTAAATGCTTTTGATCTTTTTAACACGCACTGAAAGTCATAAATAGTTTTTATGTAAGCATATTGAGTACGAAGTGTTCTTCACTGCTAGAGCTGAACTCTATTGATGGCACTAGCCACTGGCTTCAAACGCAATCCCATCTATGATTAATGACAAGCACTTCATTTACTCGATGCTGGTGGCACCTTCCTAGCACTTTCATTGTGCCCACACATATTGAGCATTTAAAACCAGTCCACACTAATAAAAAGAAATCAATAAATCAAAGATGATATCTGCATTAGCATGAAGTGGCATCCGTAGCGAACTTTGCATCCTTTACAAGGCCATGCCAAATGCTTTTGTTTCATTTAGTATTTTCCATTTGACCTCGAGCTTTACGCACTGATGAGGTGCGGTTCCACTTTCCGGTATTGCTTCAGCACTTAATTTTATGATATGCGCACAATCAGCGTGCCTAAATATAGCTTGTAGTGAACCTTCTTTTCATATAGCAGTGGCCCTCGTATACACATTACGTATAAAACATTGCCACTGAAAGTTTTCTTACGACGGCCGCGTTAATATAGTACACTGCATCTGTGAAGTAATACAAGCGTTCGTTTTTTATGGCTAATTCTCCAGAAAGTTCGGCTACAAGTAACGTATCATGCGGGGGCAAGCAACACGAGATCAATCCACCGCTGTTTGTTCAAATGGTACAGGAGGAGGCCCACTTCAGATGCGCAAGTGGGTACCAGTTAATCGGCCGGAGAATCGTCACATGCACCATTTTGGATCAGGAACTGCCAAGCTGCCGCGAACTACCCAAAAAGACAATCAGTGAGTGCGAACAAAATAGCCAACATTTTATAGAAATAAAGTTGTAGCTTGATATTTATTAGAGCATCCCACAGTATCGGTTATACACGCTACAAAACTTATTTGAATATTCCACTACACTGTTTCAATTTAATTGAAGTACTGCTTCCTTTCAGCCAAACAAGCTATTTCAAACCTTCGTTCGTGTACTTCTGTAAACCGTGTTACGGCCAGTTCAAACTGGCACGCACAAGCCTATAGTTTCGTTTCACACACTTGAGATAACTTTCGTGGCCACAGAGACGTTTCTAGTTGTTTGTTTTCTTGATTTAGTGGTAACTATTTATACCGATAATGGCGCCAGGTCTACTTGTCGACGGTTGCATTCTGCAACCAACGTCAAGTCCATAAATTAATATTGCGCGTTATTTGCATGGCTTCAATTTTTCCGGACTCTGTGCTTCGATCCAAAAAAATAGCTTCAGACATACCTACACCAAAGCTGTGCCTCTGGAAAGAGGAGGAATCCGCTCTTGAAGACACTCCCACATCTGCCGAAGACCCGGCTCATAATCTTCCACTAATATTGAAACGAGAAGCTCGACCAGTGTCCCCAAAAAGACCTCTACCGTTCCCAGAGCAGTTCGAGAAATTCTTTTCGTCACCGAAAACGACGGAATTCGAACCAGTAGCTAAAGCTCTTCAACAACGGAATTCTGTAAGAACGTCGGTGAAATTCTTTGAAGACGTGCTTGAAGACACCAGCGCTGGCGGGGCTGATGATGATAGCGAAAGCGATGGCGACTGGCTAACAGAGGCTAACTTTAGATATTGAAACAACGCGGAAAACAACAAACTTCGAAGATTCACAATTTCTAACCGAAGGCAAAAAGCAGTAAACATGTAAATACATCTTAAATACTTGGCTTTTATATTTTACATAACTCAGCACAAAAGAATTCAATTAAACAAGCTCTTATGCTGTAACACGTGCAGTATCAAGAGTTTTTGCACTAGTGCAACAAAACACACAGGTGACGTTTTGTGAAAGTAAACTTTGAAGACAAACTTTATATTTTATAACATGTTTAATGTCACCTTAAGAGCTACCATAATGTCTTGCTCAGGCTATTTGCGTTGAATTTGCACCTACAACACACATACGTTAATATGTTGAACCTTTTTTCAACGAAACTTCAACGCATAATAGGATGGACTCATACTATGATCGAGCTGTAGCTTGGCTCAACGATTTGCTTCATGTGTACTCCTAGTTTGTAGACGTTTAGAGACGTGAAGATGGATATAATGAGGAATAACGTTGGCAGCGTGCAAGTATGGGAGCGAACTTTATTAAAATCTATCTATATTTTATCTATTATTATTAACTCTATCTATATTAAACTAGACGGCCTATTTTATTCAACTATTTGTAAGAAAAATATCAACCTTGCCCTATTGAAGACGAAGATAATACTATTTGATACAGGCATTATTGAATTAACTGGAGAACCAGAACCGAAGACTCGTACGCTACATGACGGCGTGCTGTCTTATTATACAACTGTTCGTTATTGTAAGCATATAATAGCGTCGTAAGGTTTGAAAGATTATCAGAAGCAAGTTGATTGAGTTGAGTTCGTAACCTATGTGGCTGTTTGCATATTAATCATCATGTATATCATATTTATTATAAGCGCGCTTGTTGCGTAATACAATAAGTATAAATATATATATATATATATATATATAT